>JAAGAY010148409.1:15894-63907 GCA_011801015.1 Ardeotis arabs
TCTACTGTGAAGAAAGGCTGGGAGAGTTGGGGTTGTTCAGCCTGGAGGAGAGAAGGCTCCGGGGAGACCTTATAGTGTCTTTCCAGTACCTCAAGGGGGCTTATAAGAAAGAGGGACAGGCATTTTAGCAGGGCCAGCTGCATTAGTACGAGGGGTAATAGTTTTAAACTAAAAGAAGGTAGATTTAGACTAGATATAAAGAAGACATTTTTTACAAATGGCTAGTGGAACAGGTTGTCCAGAGAGGTGGCAGATGCCCCATCCCTGGAAACAGTCAAGGCCAGATTGGATGGGGCTCTGAGCCACCCGACCTAGCTGAAGATGTCCCTGCTTCTTGCAGGGGGGTTGGACTAGAAGACCTTCAAAGGTCCCTTCCAACCTAAACTATTTTATGATTCTGCACTAATATGCATAGCAGTAGACTGTATATGCCAACTCAAATCTAAGACACTTGTGTTTTAATACAAATGCAATTAAATCATTTAAATCTTGTTCTTATTTTACAGTAAGATTAAATAAAGTGGAACAATGGGTAGATCGATGGAAGAAAACTAATGGATGCCTAGAGTGTGCCACAGATTTATCATTTTTTTAATCATACCACTGGACCTCAAGAGTTCGTATTTCCCTCTTTGTGAACGCTATACATGGAACACTAGCCCTGTGGAAAAAGAAAGTGCTTGAAAGCATGTGATTCTCAAAAGGAAACGTACATTTTCTATGGAGTTTGTCAGTACAACAGATCTCCTTTTAAAGTCTTCTGCAGTAAACCGTTCATAATTTTTACTTGGGAGAATGGACATGACAGAGAAATCAAGAGGTATGTTTGTGAAATAAAAGATGTATTTGCAGGTGGCAGCTTAAGGAAGAGTGAAGTCAATTAAATTCAAAAAGAGACACATGTTGCTGCTTGTTACCAGAGATTTAGACCAAGTGTTACTGCACATATTTTGATATTAGAATGTATGCAAATCTGATAGCAGTAGCCTAGTGTCAGCATTTCATACAATATAGGGTGCTGATACGTAGGCTCCTTGAAAAGATTACAATGAGATTTCATTGCAGGAATATTAAAGATTAATTTATGTAGCAATAGCTTTCACCAGAGATGGAGATAATTGCCCACACGGCTGTATTGCAGAGGCTTATCAGGCATCAGAAGAATCAGGTGATAGGAGAAAGATAGGTTACATGAACCATTTAATGCTCCTACAATTTGCAATTCCGCACTCCAAAGACAAGGTTCGAAGTAGATAACTGAAATTCAAGTAATAATTTCTCAGGGCCATACTGTCTGGGGAGAGCAAATGGGTGAAAAACCAAGTTCATGTTTGGATAAGGGTCCCTTCCACCTGCTAGGAGAAATTCTGAGTGTGTTTGTACATTGCTGATGGATCAGAACTGCTCCATCAGTGATTCCTGTGTATCTGTAAAGCAAAAATCATACCAAGATCCTTTTGCCTAACAGATATATGGTAAGGGAAAAAGGGAAGGATCTCTTACGTTATCAAGTGAGACACTCACCTTTGGTAACGTTAGTGCTAATTTACACAGTGGAGACTGGTGTTGATATTCACCATATGGCAAGGGTTGTTCCCATTTCTTGGTTATCATATCTCTGGTAATTTTATAAAACACTGCTGTTCCTTTGTAATGAGGTGAACTGTGGTTACCGAATTCATCTACTTCTTTAATCTGGAGCTCCAGCCTGGGTTTTCTTTGTGAATGAAAAATAAGCCTGTAGACTTTTCCAAAATCCTTTCCATTCTCTGCAGTCCATACAAAAAAAAAAAAAAAATTAAAAAACTTTTTTACACTGTATTTAGAAGTGTGGCATCTAAAATAATTCAATAGGGTGAGTCAAATAGAGCTAATCACATAACATTTGGTTCTTTATCATTATTATTACTTTATACTGAACATCTGAGGTAAACATTCCAGCCAGTCTGCTTCAGTAGTTAAAATGTCTTCATAGTTAGCTGTCTTAGCCCCTGAATTGTTGGCATAAGAAATAAGTGGTGAAGGTGTGCTACAAGTTGAAAAGTAAGGAACACAGAAGGGATAAAGTACATAACACAGAGAGAAATAAAAACAAAACTGTTGTGAATGGAATTAGAAGCATATGCTTTCTGATTATTCAGAATAGATCTCTGTCTATCTGTAACAACAAAAAGAATGGAAGCAGAGAAGCAGGTGCATTTTTGGGATTTGTAATTCCATTTTTATTGATACATCTATAACGCTATCCTTTGCATAGACAGGGAGACATCCCTTGCAGGCTGGCGACTTCTCTATTTGAAGAATAATCCCTTCTTTAGGGTAAACAGTTTTCAATGGAGTTTATGTGCAAAATGTTTGGAGGGCCAAATATATATTTATACGTTCTTTCCAAAACTGACAGAAGAGACTATATATAATTTTGTGTGAAAATTTTTCTGAAGTGTCTTATCTCTTCTCCCTTTAAGCAAATCTCTGAATGGTGGCAGCCACTGCATGGAATTTTTGAGGCTGCTAATGAGAACGGCGTAACAACTCTTCCTCATCACCTCAATTCATTGTGCAACTTGCAAAAAGCAATGTTTGCCCTGGATTTCAGTGGTTAATCTTGCTCGTTTTAAGTGATTTTACACAGATAAAATAGCAGACTGGTTTTTTTTTCATTTGGAATCTGTTTAATTCCTATCAAATTATATTGAAAAGCCATTGGTGGAATCCTGTCCTTTTGAAATAAAAGATAAAATGCCAGCTATTTCCAAGGGACCAGGTTTCACAGAGTGGCAGAAGTTGGAAGAGATCTCTGAAAATCATCTTGTCCAACCCCCATGCTCAAAGCAGGGTCATCTAGAGCAGGTTGCTCAGGATCTTGTTCATCTAGTACATTTTATTTCTCAGTCAGAGCAGTCTCCCATGCAGTTCTATGCACCTATCATTTACAAGAAATAAAACACTGAAATAACTAAATGTGCTCTGACTAACCACAATCTACTAATGTTCACATACAGTATTTCTGAACAACTGAGGTTACAGATAATGTTCATTCAGATACCTGAAGTAATTACCTTACCTGAAGCAAAAATATTGCCTCTAAATCTAAAATGAATCTGCTCTCCTTCTCTTAATGGGAACTGCTGTGTAGGTTCTGGGGGACCAAAGTAGCCCTCTTCATGGAGATTTTGAAGTTCCCAGGTCAATTCTTTCGACGCAGATAGCAAAACTACTATTTTATATGGGTTTTCTCTTTTCCGATACAGTACCACATTAGCCATTGTGCTACAAACAGCTTCTTCCAGAGCCTGAGCAAAGAGTAGAAGGTATGTGTTTTCCAATAGGAATGAAAGGCGAATGACGACAAAGCTGTATTTTAAAAAAAAAAAGGGCAAGAAAATAAAGCTCTATCTTAAATCATTTTCTGAACTGCAAACAATTTATTATGCAAAATAATACAGGGCTTAGTCTTCAATGGACCTTTTGCTACCTTCTTTTCATTCTTGCTTCCAACACATGAAAGGGTGGAAATTTGCCTGGTTTTGCAGTGTTGAGTATATTGACTTAGTATCTATGGATTCAAATACATACACATTTTAGAGGAAAATAAGATAATATTTCCCAATAAGAAATTTTTTTTAAAAATTATGGTTTTGTAGTTAGAGAGCTAAGTCACATTTTCAAATTAAGATTAATATCTGCATTTCCTATTTCAAGTTTTGTATATATTACATTGTGTAGAGTCTATAGATGAAAAAATATTTAAACAAATTTACATTTTCTGTAATTATGAGCAACAAATCTACATGATCTTATACTGCAAAGTAGAAGAAAGAGATACTGGCAAGTTAATAATTAATAGTGGATGACTTCTTAACTCTACGAATTTCCATTGATTTGTATACTTGGAAGTAAACATGCTAGTAAATAAAATTTTATTAAATGATTCATACATTACCTTTCTAAATGCTCGTTTAGTTCAAATGATACAAGCCCATTCCGTGCATTCTGGATAATAACATCATCAAACACCTTCCACCCCTCTTCTTTTTTTCTGTGACCTAATAATTTCAAAGTGTCACTGAGATTGTCCCCATTTTTTCTCACAGAAGCACTCACAGCCCTGGAAAGGCAAGGAATTATAGGAAAAAATATAATGAAAACTAGACCCTGGGGAAAGGGTAAGTTTGTATTTGTAGCTAATGTTCTGGCTAATTTGTCCTAATGAATGAAACATGAGATTTTGGTTTTTCACAGAAGCCCATAACTCTCCTCTAACACAAATGTCTCCTGACCAATTTTTTTAAAACTGGATGTGAATAACCCATTCACCTCAAATGCACACCCTATGTACAATCCAAAAAAGAAAATACTCCAGACAAGACAGCTTAAGCATTTCTCAAGCACATAGCCTCAGTCTATGTGCAAATACAGGAAAAGGTTGGCATAATTTTCCAAGGAATTTGTATAGAAATAAGCAATCAAGCCATGGTCTCCTCATGGATGTGCTTTGACTGAGAATCTAAAGTGCCATTTAGACTGGTATTTAGAACAGACAGATGCCATGAGGGTACTGCCACACAATGAAAGGCTTCTGACACAGGAAATGAAATTTGAACCTCCTATAAACTGACACAGGCACCCTTCCCAAATCTGGAGTTTGTAATAAAGATATATGCCTAGTCTAAGAGATCAGTGTGAGTGTAGAGCTCTTTAAAATATGACCTGAGAAGTTTTTCAGAAATTGAAAGCTAGACCATTGTCTGCCTTCTCCATCTGTACATTGCTTATTTTCAAGATAATAATAATCTTGGCACATAGATGAAAACAGCTGAACATGCCTTGCTGAAAAAAAGCCATGTATTCTTCATCCTGACTCCTGCTTGAAATATAGTAGTCAGCATATTTAAAGATTATACATCAAATGCTATTGGATTTTCCTAGTGAAGATATAGCATGAGAATTGTGAGGATTTACTCTAGTGTTTCTAACAATGTTTCAAAGTAGAGCAACTGTATTAAGGAACTAACACATTTTTAATACAGAAAAATATTAACCAGCAAATGTTAAAATTAATTAATTTTGATGTTTTGAAAATGCTGAATTTGTAGTGAAGTAGTTCTTACCGAGGATGGTATGCCATTGCAACCCTCTTTACTGTAGCACTAATGGCTCTCACGTGTTCTGTCTCATCTCCTTGCCTTTTTTTTTCTGGGTTTGGAGGACAGGGTAGAGTAATAGTGATTGAGCTGTTAAATGGTTGGGCTGAAGGATGCTGAACATAAACCAGTGCACTAGTAGACACCACTGAGTGGTACACATCATGTCTTGCTTTCAGTGTTGAAACCAATGAGGGTTCAATTGGCTGAACCTAAATATGGAAAGCAATTGTACAATTAATTTGCAAATGAATAAATCTCTTACATGCCTTTTTTTTACATATTGATTTATTTTTTTAAATTGGATTGGACTATCACAGAAGCTTTAGACTCCTTTCTATAACCCAGGAATAATCCTACTCACATATCAGCACTTTATACAATGCACAACCAAATGCTTGAAAGTCATCAAAAACTGTAACCTTTACTGACTAAAATATTGTGATTGTTTTGTTCCTGCTTTGAGGTCAAATTTTGAAACTCCTGAGCTCCCTCAGTTTGATAATTTTCTAAGATTTTTCAAATTTGTATTTTTTTCACTGTTAATTTTAACTTCTCTGTACCCCAGAATAAATGTTTTTATGGGGAAAGGGAGAAATACATTATAGCTGAAGGGAATTTTGAGATTATCCTCAGCCCAACGCTAAGAGGTGACAAAACTTTCTATTGCACTGCCTGGTACAGATGATGAAGGTCAAGTGAGAAAAATCGTTCCATTAACTTTAACACTGGGCCAAGCAGTTGAAGTCTAGAGTTGATGCTTATGTCATTATTGAAAACAACTGTATTTTCTGAAGTATATCAAACAAAGGTCAATGTTTCTTCTTCTTAGCTAGAGATATCCTTGACTACTGACAATATGTAGTTTTAATGAAGTTGACAGGAAACCATTTTCTGTGTATACAATATGTGGAGCTGCAACCACTTTTCAGTTCTAAAAATGGAACAGGTTGCCCTTTAACATTATTGTCATCTTTGCTTCAGAACTGATCAAATAACAGACTTATGGAACAAATATTGCATATTTCAAGCTCACCTTTAACTGCATGGGTGCTGGAGAATTGAATGTTTCTGGATGGTAACAGAAAGAGATTCTAGAATCCATGCTCAGCTTTTGTAAGAGTCCTACCTTTGGAACAGTAAATGTTTCTTTCTTTAAGCATGACAACACAGAAAAAACACCCAGCTGATAAATTTTCACTTCCGCAAATGTTTCCTGCATAAAGAGAATGTGCGGTTACAGCACGTCGGAGAGAAAGGAAGCTGTGTTCTGCAGGGGATTAACATTTTGAGAAAGCAATGTTATTTACAGAGCAAGGTGTGAAATGAAAATAGATTAAATATTAGTGCCACCTAGTTATCTGGTGATTTCTACTCATCATGTAATGTCATTAATATTCCAGTGTATGACTGGGGTGAAATTAAATAAGCTTGTAAACTGAGTGATGAATCTGGCCCAATGCAATTCTTTTGCAGTTAAAAAAAAAGAACCATCTTGTATTTCTTTGAGATGGAGTTTGGACTCATACACGCAGAATTGTGTTACTTCTCTGTGATCTGAATGCAAAATAATTCCCCTTAAGTTTTTATTTTTATCAAATAATGCAATGCATTATACTTATTTACAAAAGTCATGAACCCGTACTCAATCGTTAGTATTGTGGGGATCACGTACTTGCCTTAACATTATGAGTAAAAAAAAAGGACCTTGTTAAATATTGGGTTTCAAATAGAATTAGTTCTTGAGAAACTAGGAAGAAAAGTTCAGTTCAACCCCGTGTAGTGGGCAATACAGCTTAATAATGACAACTTTACATCTTTAACTCCACAGAGGCTTAACTGGGAACCTGGAATTATGTTTTTACAATTCTTAGATGAGAGGTTACCAACCTTATGGTTTCCTTGATATCCCTCCAAAGAAATAGGAGTTAAGTAGTTTGATTGAAAGTTCACATCAGTCACCTTCACCATAATCTCCCGATAGTTTCCTCTGAAGCATGAAGTAAATGGTATTGTAATGTTGATAGGGAAAGGGATTGTTTTCTCATAATCAGAGCATTCAATACTGATGACATTGCTGACCAACTCCTCAGAATCATCCACCACCAAGGAACTAGTGTCATTGATTATCTTACACTTCAGATTCTCCAGAACAGTTGCAGGGGCTTTAATACAACAAACTACTTCACGTTCATTCTTATCACTCTCTTCCACTAGAAATCTGGAGAAAAATAATATAAAATATTATTCTTTGTATTTTGGGTGGGGTGGTGTCTCATGTTTTTAATTAAATATTTTACTATACTGATGTGCTACATTGTAGCATAAGCAGAGCATTCATAAAAATATGTTTATTAATAAATAGAAAAATAATGAAAAATTTTATGTTTAGCTTCTTTCAGAACAGCTTACAAATTATTCTAAAGCTGACTAATTGGGATACTTTCCTACTGATGTCCAACAATTTGGGAATTATTGACTTTACTGGCTGTGACTCAGTCCCTCTCTGGCATAAAAATAATTTATGCAATCAAATAGGAAGTTACAGTTTAAGTTAGACCAAATGGAAGATCTTCATTGCACATCCTTAAGTTGTAAACTGCTATTACGTGCATGACCAGCAGCTGTTCCATATATGCATCTTGAGTTTCTGGGCCCACAGATGTTTATATGTATGCTAATAAGCAATAGTTACGTACATCTGCTCCTAAAAAGAATAATATGTGCTTACTCTTTGTTCATCCAGTGCCTAGATTTTTGTACTTCTTCTGAATTGTTCATAGAAGCATTCACAGCAGTAAGATCACATGTTTGTGTTGAAGATGTGAAGGTAATTAGGTCATTCCTACTAATCTCATTATTTGTTTCCATTTTACTGGCTTCCATTTGCTCTGTCAGTCTATGTTCTTCACTTTCTACTCCTTTTGAAGATTCTTTGACTACTGCCTTTTTTTCCTGTTCAGAAAGATTTGTGACACTTCTGTCATAAATGTCTTTCAATGTGTCAGACAGAATGCCTTCCTCACTGCTCATAAGAGCATCTTGAAAAGCCAGTTCTGGAGATTTTCCAGTAACAGAGCTATCTCTATGAAGTTTATCTCTTCCATTGAAATCTTTTTTCTCTGTAACGGAGTTCATTAGTGGTCTGTGCTCACCATCCTCCTTTTTCATTGGAGGTTCTCTGCTGAAGTTCTGTTCTTGAGCAGGTAAGTTTTCAGCTAATGATGCAACAATGTCTTTTTCCATAGTTTTAGATTCACTTGGCTGGATTTGATTAACATTCTGACTTTCTGTCTTGTTCTCGGAAGGAGTTCTTTGGAGTTGCTGACTGGGACCAGAAGATGCTTGCACAGACTCTGTTGCTTCTCCTTCAGAACAACACACATCTGTTTCTCTAGAAGCACTTTGAGCAGTCTGGATCTGAGAATCATCTTGTCTGCAGTTAGCAGCATAAAGTTTATTTTCTGCCTCTTGAAGGTGTGAGACTGTATTTATCAAACAATCCTTCGCTTTCTGCAGGCAATCTGCAATTCCATTGTACTCTGAGGAAAAAAAAAAAGGGTAACCAATTTTGCTATGAAAGCTAGCCAAAAATTTGAAAACTGTTCTACACAAACCTAATGAATTCCACCTAATTCCATAGTGCCATTCAATACATGAAGCACAATGTATTTCCTGGCTTCCATTTAATATTTCTGCATTTATTGCTATTCAATTTGACTGAATTTCTGAAGAATTTAATACAGACGAGTACATTTGTGTACTTGTCCAAGAACAACTGTATTTCTCAAAGCACTACTATGGTGAAGCTAATGAACACCTTCCCAATGATCAGACACTATCTAAATTCTTAATGACAATCGATCTAAAGCATGGAATTGGTAAATAATAGTCAAATCAATTTGGGAAGAGCTTTAAAACTAAACATTATTTATATATATTTCCTAAAAGTAAATCCTGCAAGATTCTAATGCATGAGCCTTTAACAAAGCTGTTATACATGGGATCAATATTAAACATGCTTAGGAGCTTTGAATTTTTGCTATGGAGAACAGAGGATAACACAAAAACACCAGCACATATACAATACTGAAGTTCAGCAGTCAGTTATAGGAATGGTGGAGGTTGCTCTTGCATATAACTGAAAACACTTGGTGACGAAGGGTGCACAAAAAGCACATAATCACTATATGCCATCCATGGAAGATTTTATCTTTAACTTATTTATGTTATGATCCCTCATTTTTCTTATCTTACATCTTTTCTTTGAAATCCTTCCAGATATTCTCTCAAGGATTTCAGATGTATTACTTTCAGCTCTCCCCTCATCTTATGCTGTCAATCTCTGTAACTAGACCCATGTCTTCATTGGTCAGGCATACGGCAAACCTCTCGGAAAATATCTTGCTTATTTCTGTTTGCTGTGTGAGATCCTGGAAAGCTTTGTTTTGCAAGTGAAATCCAGTGAAAGTCAATACAGATAAGAAAATTTTACAGAATGAAAAAAGTATGGTGTGCTCTCCACTTACAATGGACAGAGACACCCAAGGGAAGGATAACAGAAAAGCCTGATACAAGTCTTACGGGAAACCACTCGCTTAAGGTCACTTTTTTCAATAATGTCATATAAGGTAGATCAATATCTCAAAGTTGGAAAAGAATTTTATTGAGTAAGAATGTCATTACACATCAATGTGTGATGTTACATGATCTAGAGAGGCCTTTCACTTTCATTTCTATTTTCATCTATTTTGTCATAAATTTAAACCTACAAAGACTACAGTACAGAATAATTTTTTTTTTCTAGTTGAACTCAGTCTAAAAATTATTTCGTTGAAGTACTTTCTCGGTTCCCAAATGACTGGTTATTGGATTTTAACTGTATATGGGAAAAAAAACCCAAACAACTTAACCAAACATATTTTTAATATATTTTTTCCCACTGGTAGTTCAAAGGAATAAAATAAGTTTGTTCTAAGGTACAGTTGTTTTTCCAGGGGCACTTTTTACCATAGTGCAGAAGAACTTCTAAATATCTTAACAGGGCTGAGAAATAAAAGAAAAAGGATTGGAAATAACATAGCTTCGTTAGCATAAGAGGTTGTGAAAGACCACACTTTCCTGTCTCACTGGAAGGCAAAGTTTAAGCTTCGGCAAAACTGCCAAAATTAACCTATCTCCTCCCTGAAT
Organism: Ardeotis arabs; assembly: GCA_011801015.1. Classification (NCBI taxonomy): domain Eukaryota; kingdom Metazoa; phylum Chordata; class Aves; order Otidiformes; family Otididae; genus Ardeotis; species Ardeotis arabs. The sequence goes on from JAAGAY010148409.1 coordinate 26,229, forward strand.
TTTGCATTCTCTAAACAAAACGAAAAACCCAAACCAAATCATACAGCTCTTTAAACTTCCCTAAATTTAAATTTGAAGATAACAGGGTTGCTTGAAACACTGGCATTTTCCTATGCTGTAAATGTGACTTTTCTAATACTTTGTTGCTTAAAGCCAAGCAAAGACACGGCCTTGCAACTTCACACTACCCAACTGTGTCACATGAAAAGACACTTTTTTTTTGTTCTGTTACAAAGTTAACCTTGAAATAAGCCTTCTTTTGTGTTACACCCCCGCCCCCCGCTCTTCTGACACTTTGCTTTCCGTGCTTTCTTGATGGTTGATAACACAGCTTTAGAATACAGTGGCAGTTTATATGCAACTGTCTTGAAACCTTTTTGCTGACTGTTTTATGGGAAACTGTTAGATGAGGAAAAGTAGCTTTTTGGAAGGAGAATGACACTGAACTCTTAGAAATCTAATAGAAAAAAAAATAACCGCATAGGCCATGAGGCAAACAGGGCAAAGCTAGCTTGATCTTGGAGCCTGGAAGTAGGTCATTTTTTTACAAAAATGTTATTTCATTATTGTGGACACTTTATAAACCTGTAGAACAAAAAATCATAAACAAAGGCATAGCTAAAGATTTCTGCCTGGGGTCCCTCTCTTCTTCTGTTACGCGTCATGCTGTTAGAACATTATTAAATGCAGAAATGTTAGTTTTCTTTTCTGCTTTGATGAATGCTTGTTAAAATGTAGTTTCTGAGGAAAGAGAGTTTGTCTCTTTCGTCACAAAATGATCTTGTATTTTTTCAGGAATAAAGTCTGGATTTGGTCCTCACAATAAATAACACCATTATTATATCCATATTGTTATTGTAAATGCAAGAAATTAAATTCCATATGTTTACTTGTGCACTAAGATGACAGAAGTCTTTCTTATTTTTATTGTAATCTCTTTAAATATGTTGTTACTTATAGAGGACTGTAGACTATAAATATTGGGTTTACTCGCTGACAGCGAGTGGCTGCAGGAGCGGCCTCTGTGTGGAGAGGCCTTTGTTTCTCACTATCCAGATCTATTTCAATTGGCAATAAATTAAATTAATTTTTTCCCTAAGTGGAGTCCATTTTGCCCATGGTGGTAAGGGGTAAGTGATTTCCCTGTCTTTACATTGACCCACAAGCTTTTCCATCTTATTTTCTTCCCCTGTCCTGTTGTGGAGGGGGAGTAAGTTACTGGGTGGGCATCCGATGTCTGGCCAAGATAAACCCATCGAAGTATAATATCCATAAAAGTTTGAAACAATTATGTTTAATTTTATTTTTATATTTTTGCTCACGTAATGAGAATTACAAATCTTATATTGAATCTCATGTAATAGACTCTAAAACACTGTGATATAATTGTTGAAATATGAATTCATTTTGTATAATGAATGACCAAATACTGAAATACTAACAAATGAAAAGTAAGGTCCCCCACCATTATCACATGACAGAACTTAGCATCCAATACACCCAGTCCACTCTCTTTACAGGTAAATCCCTCCATACTTGCCTGGACTTGCAGCCAATTCCTCGTGTTTGTCATGGAGAGCACTCAGCAAGTGGCAGGTATCTTGAATACTTTCTGTAACACTCTCCAGCTGCTGGCTGAGAGATCTGCTCAGCTCTTTTGTTAGAGAGATCAGTTTAAGCACATACTCCACTATACCTTCATTATCCAGATCGCTTTTCAGAAGCACATCTCTCACTAGCAAGTTTAGGTGCCAGATTTTTTCCAGAAGTTGTCCAGATTTGCCTGCAGATGTAATCTTACCTTCAGCCATTTCCATTTTATGTTCAGAATATACTACTACTATTTTTTTTTTCTGCTCAAACACTTCTACAAGGTGTTGTTGGTTCAGACTACTACACTGTTTAGTGTTTGTAGCCTAAACGGGACTTTAAAAAAGTACTGTATTCCACACACACTGACAAACAAGACTCTAGCTCAGAAACTGTGAGTTGATGTTGACTATTAAGAAGTTACTTGGTGACAGAAAGTAACTGTAACTAGGAGGAAGGATTGCCAAGAAATGCCAATGTGCACCATGCATCTTTAAGGGAGGTTATGTAACTCAAGTTATGTAGCAGTGACTTAAATTTCAGGAGCTCTGAGCAATTTCTCACTCCAGTGGCTGTAAATGATCAGTACCTATGAAATCAAGATTAATTGTGAATTCATAATTATACAGTCACCAACAATGAGGAATTGTTTTTATTGCAAGCTAACATTACATGCTGTCGGTCACTTGACACCATTTTCTGACAACTGTATGCTGTTCAGAGACACCAAATAGGTGGGACAGGTCCAAACTGCTATGCAGTTTGGATGATGTATTTGAATTATATGTAGGTTTCAGCAATACAAGTGATTAGCAAGAATTATTTATTAGCAATAGACATTTAAATAAACTTGCAATGTTTTCTGTGTTGTGTTTAGATAACAAGAAAAATCAGTAACTGCTAGAAGTTCAGATAACTAATGACAAAAATTTTGCTTGACGCTTTAGAAGTTGAGAAGCAAACTTACAAGAAAAACTAAACTAAACTAAAGTGCAGCATCAAGAATTGACTAGATGGGGTTCACAAGAAAAAGGACTGTCCTTGAGTACCCCCATGAAAGACAGAAGCACTGCTTTCACAGGGTCTCACAAGCATGTGCTCCTGGAGGTAACGTGAGAAGAAGCAGGGCCAGCGCCTGACAGGGCTCCTGTGCTGTCTGTTGTCTTCAGCAGGTGAAACCTGAGCACTGATACCTCAATGACAGTATTCGCAATGATTTCCATTTCACCCGGCAAGTTCAGGAAAAGAAGTCAAGAAATAGCACTGACATTCTGTTACCGATGGTAGTTCACATCATGCTGAGCTAGGGAAAGAAAGGCTTGAAACACTCATTTTAATAGTTAGTTGAAACCATTTCAGGCCTTAGAGATAATAATTTGTATTGATCGTCTCTGTAAACATGAGTGAAACATGCAAAAAAAAAAAGCTTTTGTAAAAGTATTAAGTACTATATGGTGTAAGGTTCTGTAATTAGAGTGGTCTGTATAAGAATTTATTATAGAGTCAATCAGGTAAGCTACACTTACTGAAACAATTACTACACAAGCACTGCTGTTGGGAGACATTTAACTTTTAAACACATTATTTTTTATCAGATCTCATAACAGAAAATGAGGTAGTAATGGCCACTCAAATTACAGTTGAGTCTTCCAGCTTTTTTACTCTTCAGCAGTAGTAAAGAGAATGTATATTTAGGTTGTCTGATGTTTTCAAATTCAGCTACTCATATAGCAAAACCATAGTTTTGGTTAAACAAAAATAGGTCCCACAGTCTATTTTAATTTCAGTCTGTGTGTCGTAGTTCAGCCCCGATTGGGACCAGACTACGCAGTCTCTCTCTCACTCCCCCCACCCTCCGAGAGAACAGGGGGAGATAACATAAGAAAAATGTCTCGAGGTCTGAGATAAGGACAGGGAGAAATCCTTAAAGTTACTGTCACAGGCAAAAACAGACTCGACTTGGGGAAAACTATTCATTTATTACTAAAACTAGCAGGATAATGAGACAGAGAACAAGATAAACCTCCTCCCCCCTCCTCCCTCTTCCCAAGCTTAACATTATCTCTACTACCTTCCCCCCTGAGCGGCACAGGGAGGAAGAGGGAAGGGGGGTTGCGGTCAGTTCATTACACGATGTTTTATGCCGCTGCTTCATAGACGGAGGAAGAACTCCTCACATTCCTCCCCTGCTCCATTGTGGGATCCCACCCATACGCCACAGTCCTTCGTGAAACTGCTCTGGTGTGGGTCAGCTCTTCCACGGGGTGCAGTCTCTCCAGAACGGCTGCCCCAGCGGGCCCTCCACAGGCCACAGCCGCCTTCAGGCATCCACCTCCCCTGGTGTGGGGTCCTTCAGGGTCTCCAAGTGGATCTCTGCTCCTCCGTGGACCTCTATGGGCTGCAGGGGGACAACCTGCTCCACCATGGTCATCACCACATGCTGCAAGGGAATCTCTGCCAGGAGCCGCATTACTCCTCCCCCTCCTTCTTCACTGACCTTGGTGTCTGCAGCGGTTTCTCTCACAAGAAAAGTTCTTCACAACAGGCAGGCAGACACCTCTCAGAATCTTTTCACATCATCCATCTCATCTCCTCTCCACTTCTTGCAGCCAGGCTGGGCCGAGTTGGGCTCAGTCGGCTGCCGGGCGAGAGGCCAGAGGGTGAGGCCTGCAAGGCCCACGAGGCCTGCGCCTCCCCCTCTGGGCCTCTGCCCCCGCTCAGCTTCTTCACATCTTGTCTTCTCCTTTTTTTTCGTGTTTTCCCCTTCTTAAATACGTTATCGCAGAGGCGTTATCACGGGACATTCTGCCACCAATTGGCTCGGCCTTGGCCAACAGCAGGTCCGCCCTAGGCCCAGCCGATTCCACTGAACAAAGGGGAGCAACTTCTAGCAGTTTCCTACAGAAGCTCCCACCTTAGGCCCCCCCTCACTAAACAAAACCACAACATTCCACCCCTCGCCTCTGTGAATTACGTATTTAAGAATTCTAATTAATGTGCTGGACTATGAAAACCTGTTCTTTGTGATGCTTGCTACTAATTCACCAGTCTCTCCTTACTTGAAGAATGGCGATAGATTATGTAAGTGAAATTTATCAACCTTTGATGATGTTTAGTGGATAGTCTTATGATTTAAGGCTTGTGTTTATGTACCATACTGGCAGGTATTATTCAATATAAAGTCTTTGTGAACAATCAGATACTTTTTTACTTGACACAAGCTCTTGCCCAAAGAGAGTCAATTGTAGCAGCGGCTTTCGGGGCTCTGCATGCACCCGTAGGCCTTCATGGCCCAGACCACTCTCACCAGTGAGCGCAGGTAATTTCCTGGGCCATGTTTGAAGCTTTCTGTACACTGCATGTTGTAAAAGTAAATGTTGCTGAAATGAGTAAAATATAACCGGAAAACATGAAGGGTAAAGTAAATAGGGAACAGGAGTCATTCAGAGATATTACAGAAAAGTGAGTGTATATTGTCTGAAAATACACGACTCCTTATATTAATAAATAGTACAGAGTATACTGAAGATACTATAATAGATGACAAACGTGAAAGAGGAAGTCCTTTCAATGCAGTATGATAAAGAATCTATAGTGTGATCTTACAGCTTTTACTACAAAATCCTGAGCAGAAGAAAAAAAAGACACACACACACACACACACACGGAAGAAAATGAAAATAATTATGAGACAATGTGTAAGAAATAAAAGTGCAAGAACAAATGTGATAGATTTATGGTTGTTACTAGAGTGTATCTTTTCAGGTCCTGGGTTGTTTTTTGTTTATTTACTTCATGTGAAAGAGCTAATAACAAAAGAGCTGTGCACTCATACTCAGAGCTTAGCTCTCCATTGAATTTCGCCTTTCTGAAGAGCAATCCTACTCTTCAGCAAAACTACATCAGCAAAAAACCAGAGTGGAAAACAAGCTCTGTGCTTGATATTGTTTTAAAACTATTCCTATTCCTGGGTTACTTTCACTTTTAACTACATTCTCTAAGTATTTGAAGAGTCCTTAAAAAAGAGAGCTTTCACGTCCATATTAAATAGTGGCCTTGGATGTAGAAGGAACAAAACATCAAGTTTACAAAAATAAAGATAAAAGCATACATTTAAATTAAGTTACCATTAGCAGATATACACCTTCTTTTCAGAATACCTTAACACTGTTGCATAGCTGGTAACAAAGGAAGTGGACTTTGCTCTGCTAGGAAAAGAGATTAGATGGTATGATGCAGACTCAGTAAGTTCTATCTTTATACTCTGTGTCAAATGCAAAGTTCAGTATGTGACAATAAATATTTGAAAATATGTGTAATGGTTTTTCTTCCTGTCTCTGGTCTTCTAAGGCCCAAGTGAGAAAACAATAATAGTTTAAGAAAAACAAAGAAAGTGGTCTAGACATACCATGTCATAGAAATTATGTTATATGCTCAGGTGAATGGTTCGATGAGCACTACACCATACTGACCAGTGCTGGATGTTTTGAAGAAAGTCATAATCCTCTTGAAAGACATAATTATGAAATAGCATAATTAGAAAAGGTGTATCTCTCCTAACACAGTCATCATACTTGACATTAGGCCATCTTAACTGTGAATCAGTGTGCATGAGCCACACCTTAGGAAAGGCAGACTCCCAGAGTGTAGGAGGGAAGAAAGTCTGAGCCTGCGCTAAACCTTGGTGTGGAGCCACCTCTGTACCTATATTCACTTAAATGCAGCACAGTGTTCTTGGCCTGAATTTGCCATTATATTTACCTTAGCTTCTGTGGAGGTTTCAGGTAACCAGCGTTGAGAAAACAAGCCACGCTCAGCTAGGGTAGTGGGGATAGAGCTAACACACAGAACATGGGATCAGGGTGCTAACCATGCTTTTTCTAATTTCTGAGCCTGATCTATGCCAAACTGCATAGGCACAGCCTTTGGTTAACTTTGTGATCTGGGGGGAGGGGAAATAAAGGCAGCCTATATTCCATATATGTTCTCTTTCAGTTTAATCGTTGATAAGTATTTGTAAGTAGTTTGAATAATATCCCATGAGAACAAATAAAATCACCTGTGTACTGATCAAAGACAAAGAGATTGCAGACCGGGACTTTATAAGTCCTCATCTTCAGTGGGCAAGGTCCTCATTTTTGGAATGGCAAGAGGAACTTCTAGCCCATCTAATCTGTCCTTTACTACTTGAGGATAGATCTACAAAATACAGCAAGAATGTAGAGGAAGAGAAAAATATCAATACATACTCTCAAATCCATTATATTATCCTATTTACATTCTTCTATGGGAGAAAATCTTGACTTAACTGAAAACCTACTCTGCTTGAAATCCAGCTTGAACTGTAATATGCATTTCCTATACTTCCCTTTTGTGAAAGAAATACAAACCACTTTTACTTTTCACTGCTTCTCTTACAATGGGCAATTCCTTGCAGGCAGAAGAGAAGTAAGCTTTGATGACAGATAGGAAGAAAAAGTGGCCTTTCCCTGGCCACGGAAATACCCTAATCAGTTTTCATTAGATTTTTTTCATGCTCATTCAGACCCTTGGTGCACTGTAGAAATGGCAATGAATGGTTTTAGAGTATTAATTTACACTCAGATTTTATTTATTTTTAAATTTTTTTCCTTTTAATTTTGTTCTGTATGCAAGAACTGTGAAGGCCTCCAGGATTTTGAACATTCATACACAAGTTCTGTATTGCAGTTGCTGAACAGAGTATGTAATTTGAATTCCATAACAGTGTACATAAAACAAAAAGATTTAGTTAAGGTTTTGAATTTGCACAGTTTTTTTTTTTTCTTTGTGCATACAAAATTGAATTATCTTGAATCAAGCCTTTATGTAATACATTGGCTTTCCAATTATTTTGTAAGGAAAGGACAAGATTATCACAGTGTCTCTGAAAGGTCAGAACCTTGGTTAACTGTGTTTACCTGGAGAAGATCAAAATTTCCACAGCCTCTCTGCCGTTTTGTATCATTTTACAAGATTAAGTAATAACCCAATTATAACCTTTGGGAAAAATTAATTCATGAAAGAAAAACGCCTTTGATGTGATTAGCAATAGTATTTTCTAGTTATTAAACATGATTGCTGTTGTTGTAATGTTAGTGTTTAATTATAGAAGAAAAACTGTAGGCTTTTCTATCCAATATTGAAGTGACACTTATTTAATTGCAATTTTAATTAAATTTTAGAAGGGAAGAGGCTGTAGAAACATGACATGAAAGTGTTGTTTTCACTTGATGGCACTTCTTTTCCTACTGACAAAGTCCTCAATACTGGAGTTAAACCTTCATTGCTTTTAAGAGATACCCTTGGTACAAAGCAATCCTTGAAGGAAGTACGAAATTTTCTGAGCAAAAGTGGTGAAAAAGATAGCGGAAACTACAACTGTCTCAATACAGAATGGTGTGGTGTGACCAGTTTCCGCAGAGCTTGTAACATAAGCTGCGTATTTGAATGAGATTTATTACATGGCCATGTAACTCAAAGCTGTAGGCAGAATACTTATGCCATCCTTTGTTTACTTATAATAACTAAGGTTACTGGTACTTCCTGTACCACTTGGTACTCTCTGGGTGGCTTGTCTACTTTTAACATTTTAGCATTTTACTTTTGAGGCTGTTTCTCAATTTGTTATTTAGAAAATAGACTGAATACTAAGGAAACCGTATACGAAAATGTGACGTGTGTAGTAAAACCTGAAAGACCTGATACTTCTCAGCTTCTAACTTAACCTAGCAACTTCACAAACAATTCTTCATGGACAGATGGGGTATCTTCATTATGAGTTTTCTATTAAATTATTACTTGTATATACAGTAAGCCTCCAGTTTAGTCCCTTTAATTGCCTCAGAATCCTGGGGAGTGAGCCTGCTATCATGAGTTGCTTTATTTGGTTGGGCAGAAAGCAATGAGGGAAAACTGAAAACAGAAGAGAGATAACGTGTTTCATCAGGCCTAAACAGTAGCGTGAAATTATATTGAACTATATACAATTTTAACTACAATTGTACTTTGGAATTTTTTTCCTCTTAAAATAGTTCTGTGATGTCTATTATGTTTCATTACTTTCCATGACAAATTTGCTCAAGCAACAAGTAACAGGAAAGAGGGAAGGAGGTATCTGAGATGTTGACCTTTAAAACTAATAGCATCTTTAAATGTGTCATATGTGGTTTCTGCAGAATGGGAGCAAGCCAACGCTGTGTAGATTAAACCTTAATAATGTGTGATTCATTACAATTCAATGAACTGTGCAAAAGATGAATATAAGAAAAATTTAGCACTTTGATGTGCAGGCAAGTTCCTCGGAGGGATTTATTTTCAAATAAGCTTAAGAATGCTCCATTAGACTTCTCAAAGATGACATGAAGTTATGCCAAGTTAACTAGGTCCCCTAAATGAGAGCAATAGCAAAGAAATAAAAGGAACTTACCATGTGCTTTGAAGCTGCATTTGTATTCAAAAGCAACTTGAAATGGGAGACAGAAGTGCTGGGATAAGGTCCCACGCTGAACACAGGTACTATGAAGAGAAAGTGTTGAAGCCGCTCCTCTAGATTTTCTAGTGACAGATTTCTTGGAGAAACTCTAAGCAGCAGCTAGAATAAGAGACTGAGACTGATGCCAGGTATTTTTCTTTTTTTTTTTTTTTTTCTTGGTTAGATGCCCTTCATTTGAAGCAAGAGCTTTACTACCCTGCCTTGCTAGAATAAATTTGCTGTTTTAATTTCTAGGTTTGTGAACTCGGGTGACTCTTATACATAGGATAGGTTTTTACTTTCCCATAAGCAATGAATTCAAACAAAACAGTACTGCAAACAAAATTGTCAAGTTTTCTGCAGATTGAAACACACATCAGTGTACAAAAGTGGGGGATCACCAGCCCATAGGGCCCTATCAACAGGTTTGGGTGCTGGCTCAAGACAGGACATGGAGTGGGTTCATCCAGGGAATATTGTGTGCTTTGGCAAAAGGCCTCCTTAATTTCCAGAAACCTCATGTTGTCCTAGGGATGTATTTTGAATTGCCATCTCTGCAGATTCCCATTGAGCGTGAGATCAAGTTTAAAGTTTCTGGCTCATCTATCACCATCATATGAGAGTTGATTTCAGAGCAAACATTACTATTGGTTTGTAAGTATTTTTATTCTCAGAGTATTTCAGTTAATCTGAATAACTTCTTGCCTTTAGAGGATTTTCCATGTGCAGCTGCGTGCAATATACAATACATAAGCCAGAAGATTCACTCTGACTTAACTGTCACCAGAATTTGTAAGGGGGAAAAAAAAAAAAATCAGTATATTGTAAAAGTAATTATTAAATAGTATATCAGCCTGTTACATCAGCTTTATGTCATTGTTTCAAAAGTCATATATCAATATCAAAACAGTTTAAAGGGACTACCTCATGAGTCTATCGGTAGTTTCAAGAAAACAGAGACTGCATTAAGGTCAAACATATAGCCATTAAAGGAAGGAAGATGGCAAAAGCCACCATCGTTATGTTGTCATACCTGTAAAAAAGAACATTATATAAAGTAATAGTCTAAAAATACAAATCTATCTATGGTACAGGCATCTATCTTAATGATGCTTCTTGGAAATCAGACTGACCATTATACAATTACATTAAAACATGGGGTATGTGTCAAACTGGCTTACAGGTCTGAGTAAAAATGTAGGTCAGTGTGCAGTGAGACATTCGAAAGTAACTGAGTTATAATGCACTGGACAACTGGCTGAGTGGAATCCCAAGGTCACATAAACAGTTGATAGCAAAAGCAAAAACTGAACCAAGATATGTCAATTCTTGTGCTTATTCTTCACTATAGTCCTATCATTTTCTGAAGCTTTGCAGCATTTTTGTCTTACTCTAAGTGAAATGTGTTACCTCATGCTAAAACTCTGCTTGTGAAAATTGTAATGTGTGATTTAATTTCCAAGGTTAGTTTTACTCATGTTTTATTAACAGTGATACCGACAGTATACTATAACAATAGTAGTGAAGCTCAGATCATAAAAGGCCTAGATATTCGCCTGCTGGTTGTGTGAGATGCACCCAATGTTTCATTTCTTATAATGCTTCATAAGCTCCCAAAACTAAATACATTTAACCTTCTCAACACCTCGAGGAGACTGGTGGATTAATTTTATTACCGTTGCTTTAAAGAGGAGCAAATGAAACCAAAAAGATTGCAGAAGACCACGTTTAGAACTTAGACCTAGCTTGGACTGTGTTCCACGGGAGTATGCACTATTTTTTAGAGCAGAGAGAGAAATAATCTCATTAAAAGTCACAAATAAACTCAGTTCTTCTGTGTATTTTTAGATAGCTAACAAACTTTGTGTAAATATCAGAGCTACTTGTAGGCCATCCATAAAGTAAAGAGTAGAGGTTTTTTCCCTCAGTTTATCTTCTCAATTTGCTGTTTGTGCAGCTCGTTTCAGGGTTCTTAAATACAATAAATATGCAGCAAGTAAAACTGATCCCTAGTTTTAAACACATAAAAAATTAAAGATATAAAAAAGATATATAAAATTTTTAAAATATATAAAAATTACAATATTTGAAAATTGGTAAATGGCTGACTACTTTGAATCGGTTGCACTACTAGCTTAATGAACAATAAAAAATGTGGCAAACATCTACTTTGACTTACGACAAACCACACAGAGTGTGGAGATCTGGAGTAGATTCATGTTCTAAGGATCAGTTTCTGTACAGTTTAGATTATGTTATTCCAGTTAAACACAGACTTACATGGTTATTCTTATGTACTGCTAATACTCAAAATAAGCAGGCCTGAAAAACAAGGTTATTTTAAAGGCTTTTATAACCATAAATCTGAGCTGGAAGGCAATTTTAGCATGTTCACTATAAAAGACTTTCTTGTATGGTCAAATGTACTTTAGAGTGCAAAAGGCCCTAATGACTTTCAGAGGGTATAGCAAAAGTCTTGCAACTTCTTTTTATACTTAATTTCTAAACTGAAATTTTATCTTCACCTACCAAAACAGCATTACCTACCTAACATTTTTTCATGATAGCAACATAGAAACTCAAGGGAAGAGGAAATTATCAGATAATAAAATCTCTGCAGTTTTCAAGCCAGTCAGCAGATTTTCAAAATTCAGTATCCATAGCCATAGAACATTACTGTGCCTTATGTTATATTTGAATTACATCAGAATTAGTAAGATGCAATTACCTTTTAGATTTTTGTATTTTTTTTTCCCATAGTGGTAGAAAGCTGCCATTCCATGCTCTGACAGAGCACTATATGCTGTAGATAAACCAGAGAGTTTAGAGCTTTCTTAGAGTCCGATAAATTATGCTACTTATTTCTAACAGGGAGTAAAACAGTATATAGGTTTGCTCAAAACTGATAATGTCATTTAGACATACATAAAAAGACAAGAAAAAACCTTAAAGCCCCAAAAGCACAACAGGGCTTAAAATTAACTTGTATATACTGCCATTTTTCTCAACAAACAGAAATATGTAAACACAACTAAGTAGGTGTTTCAGACATTTAACACTTATTTCTCACATTCCTTGCCCCTCCTCACCACCCCCCCACCCGCAAAAAAAAAAAAACCAAAAAAAAACCAAAACGCAACTCAAAACCCTGAAAAAAATTCTCAGATCTTATGGTCTCATACCATGGTCAAGAGAAGTAGGTAAGTATGATTCCGAGTGAGACAGTTTCTCAGGGTGCAGCATCATGTTATGCTTTGAGGTGAAATGCTATTACTGCAGACATATAAATGCTCTTTTAGTGAGTTCCATGTGAGACTCTTATATGTATTTCAAAGATAAACACAGAGTGGACCATTATCTGTAGTCTCTGGTGCTGGCCCACTGACATGGGCAAATCATATGGGTCTCCTGGCAGAGAAAGACAGGTGGGCTTTACAGAGGACTCTTCTCTTGACAGAGAAGATAGAAGAGCTCAAGTGTATTAATCAATGACCATACCTTAAGACTTGCAGGAAAAAGAAATTCAGCCCAGCACAAACTGCTAAGTATTTGAGGTTTTGCATTGGCAAGGTAAGCCTTACAAAGGGGGCAGGTCTTTTGTTGTTTACAAGACCTGGGTCTTTCAAATATTTTAAGTTACTGTGGTTAAAGTTCCTTTTCTAGGTCAGCATTCATTGGCATTCTTACTGTTCTGAAAGGAAGCTAGCCTTAGCTGGAAATCTTAGGCAAATCTGTGATCAGATGACTGTGAGTCATTAGGTTACAATCCAGAAAGGCTATGACCAAAAAGGGTGTTAGTATACTTACCTGAGTCACATCTGTGCACTAGCTTGGTTTGGAAACAAATGGGTCCCTTTGCAAATAATTGGGAATGACACTAAGCCAGAGTCAGCAAAAGCATTAATAACAAGTCAACCAAGAAAATAATACATTTCTTTAGGTTATCTAAAAAGGCAAAACCAGAAGTTTGCACTGTAATGGAACTTTCTTGCCACGAAATTTGCTTGCATAATACAAGTTCAGGAGGTAAAATTAACTGCATTTTTTGGGTACACTGGTATTTAGCCATCTAACAATTAGGGCTTGCAGCAGGGTTTTCAGAAGTGCTTGTGCACTGGCGGAATTGGCTCTGTAATGCTGAACTTCAAACTTCTAATTGTTTTGACTTTGACTGGGAGTTGGAGAGGGGGAAAGTTGTTCATATTCAAAATCGTGATCCTGAAACCTCTTTTTACTACCATGGCACCAACAGTTTTTAAGAGCCTTTCTATTAGTAAGGCTGTTTAGTAAGGCTGTATTTAGCATGCAGAAAGCAGGCTTTGAAGCAGGAAAAAGAACCCAGGTTTACTTGCTCCTTAAATGAGCACTTTAATTACTGGTCTCTTTTTCCTCAGTAAATCTTTGCTGCTTTCCTGTTTCAACAGAGTGGCAGGGCTCAGACTTCAGCTACAACAGCCTGAGCCTTCTGGTACATCCTTGGATTTAATTAGAAAAAAAAAAAAAAAAAACAAAACCCAAACTGATACACGAAGAGGAAGACTTACACGGATGGAGTACACGAAAGTAATTTTCAGTCTCACTTTGTGTAAAAAAAAGCTAATTTCGGCTGAGCGACAGTAATTCACAGACGTGGGCGAGTTCCTGGAAGTGGGGAAGTTGCAGGCATTACCGAAAGCTTAGTAATCCATTTATTTATTTATTTATTGAAAAGCAAGGGATCACCCAACCGCCGGGCCCCTACTGTGAGGCGATACAGCTCCCTCGCACCCGGGCCGCTGACACAGGCGACACAGGGGAGCCATTTGCTCGCCACCCGCGGCTCCCAGGCAGTGGAGGCAGTGAGCCCCGCCGCCACCCCCCACCCCAGGCTGCGGGGTAGGGGGAGACGACGTGGGGGCCCGTGAAGCGATGCGCTGGGGCAACAAGCGCTGCCGCAGCCGAAACCCTGCGGCTGCACGGCGGCTTCCTCCTGACTCCTCGGGAAACATGCTGCCCGGCCAGCTCGCCCTGCGCACCGGCCCGGGCGCGGAGCGGCCAGCGCTCCCCGCCCGCGCCCAGGTGCGGCCGCCTCCTGCGGGAGCGGAGGAGGGCGGGAGGGAGGCAGGGAGCTCCGCGGGCGCGGCTTGCCGGGGAGCAGCGCGGGGGTGGGGTGTGGAGGCGGGAAGGAAGGAAAGAAAGAAAGAGAAAGAAAACGAGCGAAGAGCTGGAGGAAGAAGAGAAAGCTGAAGCTGTCTGAAGTCCTGCGCTTCCGGCCCCTCGCCTCTCTGCCCCTCCTTCCCCGCTGGTTTTTGCCAGAGGTAAGGCAGCCTCCGCGGGGTGCCGGAGTTTGTGAGGGCAGGGACCGCCCGCCTGCTGCCCTGTGCGTGGCGGCCTGCACGGCCGGCTCCCCTGGGCCGGGCCGGGCCGGGCCGCTGCGGGCTCGGAGCCGCTCCCTGAGCCGCTGCGGGGGTGCGGGAGGTCCCGGTGGTGCCGGTCCCAGCGGCAGCCGCGCTGCTGGAGAGGGGCTCCAGGTACCGGTGAGTGCAGGGGCCAGGCTGAGCGGTGTGGTACCGGCGGGTCTCGCATACCGAAGTTGGAATTGGACAAGAAGTAGCTCGAAGGCAGGTAGAAAATGAGGCGTGGGGTTTTTTTTGTGTGTGTTTTTTTTTTTTTTTTTTTCCCTCTTCCCCTGTTTTCTTTTTAGCTTGAATTATTTTAACGGGCTGTATGCAAATGCGGTGGAGCGGTGCTTTACTATTCTGTATTTATTTACTCTGTGAGTTGTCTTTGCGAAGTTAGACAGAAACGGACTTCTTGTTAGCTGCCACTGTATTTCTAGAAACTTTATCAGCAAACGCATAAAGTTCGTTTTGAGAAAGTCAAAGAGCCGCCAGGATGTCCTAGATAGAAAAGGCAAAGCGAATGATAGAGCACCCGAGTGTTGCCACAGCAACTTGCTAAGGGTCCTCACCCAGTTCCACTTCCAGCTTGCTTGTTCGGGCCACGCAGTTCCGTTCTCCGGAGACTCCGCGAGCGGTTCCACGGGCATTTCTCGCAGTATGAGGTTTGACTCCGAGGTAGCGAAAGTGGCTGAACTTTCCTCTAGGAGAGAAGTGTTCTGCAATGAAAAAAAAATAAATAAACAAACCAAAGAAACATTTTGACAGAGGATGTGATTAAAGGTATTTCGTAATTGTCCACTATGCTGAACTGCACTTGGTAACTTCCTTGCGTTTGGAAGGGGAAGAGTTCTGTCAGAGTTGTTGCAAGCAGTTATCTTGCTGTGAGTTGACCCAAATGTTAATTCATTAAGTAACCCCTTTAAAAAGGTCATTTGAGAGGGTTTTTGTGGGTTTTTTTTTTTTTTTTTTTTTTTTTTTTTTTTTTTTTTTTAAGCATTCAGTCGCTCTCCTGATTGCACTATGTAGATTTTTGGGAAGATTTTTAATGTTCTGTGAGAGTTTTCTAGGCCTGTTAGTTGTGTCAGTTTGCATGCAGTCAAGTACAATGGGAAGATGAAATTCATTACTGGCAGATTTCATTCTGCTCCATGGCAAGTCCTGTTGTAGTTGTTTTTTGTTTTATTTTGGGTTTTTTACCTGCTTATTTGGATCTTAATCTAGTTTGTGTTTTAGCAGAAGCCAGGAGCAAGCCTGGACTTGCTTTTATTTGTTGAACTGATCGCTTAAAGTGTGATTATCTTGCCATGCACTTCTAAACGTTTGATGCTTTCTTCAGGCTAGTATCTGTAGTAATCTTAAAAAGCGAAAAAGAGTCTCACTTGAGTGTTTCTCTATTTGCCTATATCAGACTGTTCACACATTTCACTATTAAAAGTTGGATTCTGTGCTTGTTTCAACATAGATTCATCTGTCTTCCAATCAGTGTTGTCTTGAAGACTTTTTAACTTGAAAATAATAGAACAGAAGAATCATAAAATCAACTGATATGGCTTTTCAGAATGTTAGATGCAGGTACTTCACCTCTATGTGAGAAAAGGTCCTGCAAGTTGTATTTGTTGTTCTGTGCCAGTTCTTTGCTGCTCTTTAGCTGTCACTTTCAGTAAACCAAAAAGAGCTGTTACATCACTCTGAGTTGAGCCCCTTCCATAAGATGAAAAAAGGAAGAACGTGAAAATCAGTTTCAAAAGAAGTGTGAGAAACATCATCTTCTAAGAAAGTAAGTTGGATGATGCCATATAAGGCTTGGGATGTGCGACACAAATTGCAATTCATCCCCTGCCAAAACGTATTTTCTTGGAAGAAAAGCCCTGATGGTTTCCCTTGTATTGTTTTTTTCCACATAGTAATTTAGATGTTTTACCCTTATTTCTATAAAATTCAATGGTCAAGTGTCTTCCAAGAAGCTTGATTTTTTTTTTTTTTTTTTTTTTTATTTTTAATTGCTATAGCATTTTCCCATTTTTAGTAACCCTGTTGAATGATGACTTTTGTTTTGGTTACTCGATATTGGAGAATGTGATAGTACAGCAAGAATAAGTTTTATTTAAGCAAGACCAAAGTCCTCACAGTTCCCCCCCTCCCCCTTCTTTTTTTTATATTTGTGTTGATCAAATACTTAGGAAAAATCCATTTTGCCTTACTGCTGAGAGAAAAAGGTTTGTTTTGCAGGCTGTGTGCACCAATGTTGAGGACTGTTGTTTACTTCTAGTGGCACAAATACGCATGTGAAAGTGAATGTATGCATATAAATATGTTTATATCATATATATGCACTATACCTAATGCTGTACAAACATTGTGTAGAGTTTGTTATGATTTATTCAAAAATTAAAGCTATGGAGGAGATTAAATTCTTTTTAAAATTGATATTAATTACATTGAAATAGATTAATCTATTGGATAAGGTGGTCCTTGAGTTCTGCTTTTCTGTGTACTTCTCGAGCTTAAGCCTTTAATAAGGGTAAAACATTGTAAGAAACTATGTCAGTATTTATCCTGTGATTTAGCCTGTGATACAGGCATTCACCAATGTGTGTAGATTTCTTTAGCTGCTTGTTAATTGAATCTTCATCTTGAGTAGTCAAACCAAATCAGATGTCAGTATAACCCTTTGCTCTGACCCACAAAATATGTGTGATTGAACTTACTGGTGTCTATCTAGCTAGGCCAGATCTATAGCATGTCTTCAAAAATATTGATGAATGCATTAACAGCTTCTGCCGTAGATTACTACAGGAACAGAAAATGGCTTGGGCTTCAGCTTCTAGCAGTGCTGGCATTTTGTGGTCAAAATGTCTTCTCAGTGGCAGTTTCTTACTTTCTCAATCTGCTACATGTTTCATGTATAAAATACACTGCAAAAACTAATGGTTCTTGCAAATTTGGAAACAAAGTCTGTTCTGTACTAGGTAATCCTCCACATTGTTATGTGGTTTATACAGAGATAGGTTAGGATCCAAATAACTGATAATACATGGCTATTTGAGTTCCTGAAGTAACAACACTGGAGATGTTCCAGAATAAGGTGTAGGCGAAGCAACTGAATGTAGAACAAACAGTATTTAGGTACTGAAAAGAGTGCGTGTGGATATAAATATATATGTTTATATAAACATCTATTTATAAATACGTTACTAAAAGCTACTTTCCTAAGTGTCTTTTTTGTTACTGCTGAAGGTGGAGGGATTGAGAGAATGACAGTATCTGAAAATAAACACTAACACCTCAGAGAAAAAAGAATCCCAAAACCATGAAACCCAAAACTGCCAAGGAAGGTGGAAATGGCTGTGATAACCAATTGCAACTCCAGCTTTAAAACACTTAGACTGATACACTAACATTGCAAGTGTCTTATGTACGTGAACATGTGGGAGGTTTTTGTTTTGGTTTCTTTTTTTTTTTTCAATGCGTACATGGAAGACCATTCTCTGGCACAAACGGTGCTTGCCTGGTACTTTTTGCCCACTTTAGTGATTTCTCTCCTAATTATTTCTCCTTCTGTATTCAGAAAATACATTCAACTTCTTAAGAGAGTAAGTATTTATATTTGTATTTTTCAGGGTTTAGAGATGGGTGGAGACAATACAGTTGAATTTTATCTTTTATGGCTAGAGGCTTACGTGAAAAGCTTGAGGAAATGCTGATGTCTGAAATTTTTAAAGGAACGGTGAGTGTTTAGATAAGTGTGCAGGTTAGGAAAGGACAAAGTTAAATCTAAAAGCTGATTGTTAATCAGTTTAGCTTAGTCCAAGGCTTTTTGAATTTAAATGACTTGGGAATCTTAGTGGGGGTTAACTCCCTAACAAATGTCATCTCTCTTAAGAGGTTGATATCTGATTGGCCTATAAGAGTTCTCTCTCTAAAATGTTTTAATTGTATGAATTTCATGCTCGAGATAATAAGTCACTTCTCAGACTTGTGGACAGTGATCAAAGCTGATAAAAATATTGTCTCCAAAATGAAGTTAAATAAATTAGCAAGAATCCAAAGACTTATTTTAAAAATGGAACACTTCTTGGAAGTGTGCTGGTTTTTACATCTTCTAGAAAAATGTAGCTCTGTTAATTTTTTTTTTCTTCTTCTTATGTCATATATGTGTATATGATGCAAGTACAAAGAGGTTTGGTTTTTCCCTGTTTTCGATTGCCACTTTCTGAAAGTGTGGGAGTAATAAAGATATTTCCAAAACTTTGCAAGAAAAGACTTATAGTGATTGAGTTAATTAATTATTTATTTCATAATCATAATAAAGTACAGTCACCAATAGCAGTGATTACCATTGTGCTCCATTCAGCACATGATTTTAAATTTATATTTATTTGTACATAGCTTTGGGGAATGAGGAGGGGCATAAAAAAATATTTATGACTGCTTTTCTGCATAACGACTTGGTTATTCAAAAGACAATGGGGAAATCTTACAGGGAGAAGTTTTATCCTTTGTTAGAGGAATTGATAGAGTACCAAAGTAGGCAGTCTTTAAAGCTTCAATTCTAGATCATAAGTAGTGCCTTTTTCTTTTTTGTCAGGAAATATTTTGAAGAATAAGGTATCAATACCTACTACCATGGATATGTTCTGGGCATATGATTTCTTTGCTCTCTAATTCCAACTTAAATCTTACACTGTTCTACTGAAGCTATTCTTTCTTTTTCAACCTGCTTAAGGCTAGTACCTGCATGCCAGGGCGGCTGCTGCAGTCAGCAGGTTTCCCTAAGGCCAAATTAGTCTTTATACAGGAAGAGGGAGGTGAAAAAACCTGTTGACTGCTGCTGATCTGAAACCTTCTTTAAAGAGATCTGATTTCAGGCTGTCTCAAACGCTTTCAGAATAGTAGCTTCTCCATCTGCTTTGGGTTTTTTAAGTCGTGATTTTGGATATGTCCCTGAAAGAAAAAAGAAATCAAATAGCTGGAATCTGGAGAGTGCAAGAGTTGAGTTGGAAAATGCTGAGGGAAAAACTGTTGTGGGCACTTGAAATACCAAATGTCATAGAATCATAGAACAGTTTGGGTTGGAAGGGACCTTTAAAGGTCGTCTAGTCCAACCCCCCTGCAAGGAGCAGGGAGATCTTCAGCCAGATCAGGTTGCTCAGAGCTGGGTCCAACCTGACCTTGAATGTTTCCAGGGATGGGGCATCCATGACCTCTCTGAGCAACCTGTTCCAGTGTTCCACCACCCTCATTGTAAATAATTTTTTCTTTATGTCCAGTCTGAATCTACCCTCTTTTAGTTGAAAACCATTACCCCGTGTCCCATCCCAACAGGGCCTGGTAAAAAGTTTGTCCCCATCTTTCCTGTAGGTCCCCTTGAGGTACTGGAAGGCCGCTGTAAGGTCTCCCTGAGGCCTCCTCTTCTCCAGGATGAACAACCCCAACTTTCTCAGCCTGTCCTCATAGGTGCTCCAGCCCTGGTGTGGAGGCCAAGATGTGGATCCAGGTGTCCGTGTCCCCAGTGTGGGGGCCAGAACTTGCCTGTGGGGTTATGCCTCTACTACTGTTTGTGGCCAAGGGAAAACTGCTTCCTTGACAGAGTTGAAAAGCTAGTAGTTACCTGTTTTCCCTTGTGACAGTTCTTTGAAGGGCCAGGCCTGCAAGATGTTTTTTGTTCATCTGCATAGCTTTCTGATTGTAGTTATAGAAACTGTTAAGGCACTCCCTGCGCCTCCAACCTGCTCAGAAGTGATTCTACCTTTGTATTTTTGTAAACTAGTTTATTAGTCACAGTATTTGCTCAGTTGGGCTCTCAGTTGAAGAGGGCTTGAACCCAAACTTCACATAGAATACTCTGGCCAGTCATTTTTCCTTTTTCCCATTAAAGGTGTGTTTCTATGCTAAAAATAGCTTAATGCTCAGAAGATAAGGGATTAGAAGCCCTACGCAGTAATTAAATGGGAATAGGAAAGCTTTGGGTTCCAGCTCTCATCTTGGATCACTTTTTCTCCCTTGTATATCCAAGTACTGTGTAATAAGAGTGTGTGTTTGTAGATAAGTGGTTCATCTCGTAACTGTTCATCTTAATGTTAACTACTAGGATTATATGTTTTAAGACTGTGTTACTTGTGCTGTTAAGACTTTGATTGCTCTATTCTCTTTATACAGGCCAAGATAAAAGGATAGAGAGGCTATGCTGTTTAGCCTCCTTGAAATTTTCATATGTAAGCAGTTTAAAAATATTACTGTGCAAATGACAGGAAGCCTTTCAGAATTTTATCCTAGATTAATGTAAATTCTGTTGGGATTTCTTAACGTCCTTTTTCTTTTCCATAGGTTTGCAGTCTTTAAAAAAAAAAATGATTTGAACTGAAGAAACTCGAAGAAGTGTCTTGAAGAAACTGGCATTCTCCATTGCTGGCTGACACCAAATTTAGAGAGCTTTGTTGCTAGTGAATATGCATGCAACCTGATTATATTTCTACATGACTGTGTGGGGCAATATTCGGAATGAAGCTGCCGTCATGTCATCCACAGACAATTGCACTGATATTGAAGAATTCTTGGTCAACATTAACTTGGGACAGTATCTTCCTAACTTTAAAAAATATGGCTATAACATTGTGACAGATTGTGTGGCAATAAATAACAGTGTGCTTCAGCAAATAGGAGTGTTGCCTACAGGGCACCGCAGAAGGATTCTTAAACAATTAGATGCCACTCTTTCGAAAATGCAAGGAAATTCTCTTTTCTGTGAAAAAGTAAAACTCAAAGACCTGAAGGTTTTGGAACAGAAGCAATATCTGTCCTCAGATCAGGAGTCTCCAATAAGCAGTTCAAGTGTAGATGGGACTAGTTTGATACCTGCAACATTGTCAGAACAACTTCTTAATAAAGTTGACATTGACAAAGAAAGGTTTGAACTTGCAGAGCAAAACTTATCAGAGGCAAATGATGATAGCTTTACAAATTTGGATTTTTCCAGTTTATACCAGAATGCAGACAGCATACTAAAAGGTGTTGGTCCAAGTGGAAGTATTAAGATGAACACTCAGCCAGATACATCACTGGAAGAAGCTGCTGCATACCAAGCTGATGAGCACTTGGCTGACTCTTTGGTATTTCTTGATCCTCCTTCTTCATTTGCTCATTCACGCGACACAAAATGCAATGAAAACAAACATCTGATGGTTGCAGATGAGGATGATTTATCTGATAGTGAGCCAAATTCTCCATTCTTTACGTTTAAAGGAGAAATGATAGACAACGACTTATATGATTCTATTACACCAAACTCCATGAAAGTATTTCCAAGAGCAAGCCGGTCTTTTATATTAAGGCATCGGCCTGTACCAGAAATTCCTACATCAAGTAAAGTTCAATCTTCATCAAGGTAACGGCTATGTCTTTCTAATGAAGAATCACTATCATTGTAGAAATTATGATTTGGGGTTTCTTGCAGGTTTTTTTTTTTTTTTTTGTGAATTTTGTAAATATGTGCTGCATATACACTGGATCTGGTATGAATGTTGCTAGATTAACTGAAGGAGGATTAAGCTTCAATGCAAGTTAAAAGCACAAATGAGAGTATAGAGGGAAATTTTAGGACAATGTTTACTTATAACCTCCCCAATCATCTCTGCATCTACTTATTTTAAAATAAAAGAATCTTTATTGTTTGAGATATAACCCTTGTTAAAAACAGCTATATCAAGCATTTTTTAAACTTAATCTGTATGCTGTTAAGATGGGGAAGAGTCGAAATACACAAGTGTTACAAAACCAAGACTGAAAAATAACAGAAAAAGCTGTTGAATCTATTCCAAACCAAAATGTTGCTACTAATATTAACTAGGCCTTAGCTCCAGTTCTTCTGAAAAAATGGTGACAAAATAGTGATTTCAAGAGTGCTAAAAATTCACACTGAAGCATAGACGCCTATTTTTATGATGAGACAACAATTACTGTGAAACGCAAGTATTCAGGTTGTATCTTAGTAACTTTTAAGGTTGTACCTTTCAAGACATGCTGTTCTTGGAAAATACAAGTTTATTATTTTATATATGTAACTTAAAGGAAATATCTAGGAAGTTTACACACCTACGCATATTAATATAGTTTTAACTAAAGAGTGGAACCGAATTTAGAAAATCCTTCTTGTCTGTTTTGTGCATTGTGTGATGTAGCAACACTGTAAACAAAGCAGGATATATCTGATATGATTGCACGCATGGGTATAACAAGATGATTACATGAGGATCTTAAGTCTTAGCCTTAAAGCACAAAAAAAATTACATGTAAATATAAATATGTATTTTTTTTCTTTAAATTAGAATAGGATAATTTGTAGAGGCAGAAATTATGTTATACTGTGGGCCTAAAGCAAAGACTTTCTTCAAGATGGCTCTTAGATTAATTTCTAAACTGAATGTGATCTAACTGTTAACTTAGAGAATGAATGCAACCACTTTGTCATGTTAGGTGTTGGCTTTTGCGGGTGTTCTCGTAATAGCAAAACCTTAGCTTTTAATGATTCTTGTGGCATAAAAATATTTTTGAGACATTCCTGTAGGGAAAAAAAGAACGGATAGATGTGTGAAGTCTTCAGAGTTTATGGAATCTTTGTAAGGATAGTTTTGTGCAGTGTTGGTGAGGACAGTATTGGATAGAGTCCAATAAAGTTTGTTATGATAAATTGCATAGGAGATTTTGAATTTGTTTCAAAATATTAATGCGGTATGGGTGTGGATTTTTCTTCCTTCAAAATGGTTGAGTTCATAATTTGAATCCACAAATTAGTGAGTAGCCCTTATTATCTTGAATAAGCATTAGTTGTTGTAGCTTGTCTTGCAAAACTATGATGGAATGTAGAGGAAAAGGTCTGATGTTAGAACTTAACTCCAGGCCTATCTTAGTAAAAGTAATATTGTTTGAATGTTAAAAATAATAGGCACTGAATGGGCAGTTGATCACAATATTACAGACTGTATAAATGAAGAATATCTCCCCACAGATTAATTTGTGGTATTTTTGGTTCTATTAACTACAAGCTTTTACTCATCATGCTGGTTAAGTGTCTTAAACAGAGAAGAAAAATTAATGCAAAGACATATGCAAAGGTTTGTCTGTGTAGCCATATCCAAATCATTAGGTTGCACTTTTTTTAGTCAAATTGTTTTGTTGTTGTTTTTTTTTTTTTTTTTTTAAACTACTAGATATGCCTGGAAGGGACGTGTCTGAGAATGTTTTGTGTTTATCTTGTCTTTTTCATCTGCATATCTCAGTAGTTAGAAACATCATTAGCGAGTTTATGCATGCCGTAAATGCAGAGTTTTCACAGCATTTATAGTTTTCTTTTAGATTATTGAAAGAAGTCAATATTAAGTGTTGTAATACAATTGTTTGACTGAACAGATGGAGAGGCAAAGATTCTTTGCAACAATTAAGAGATTTTTGTGTGCCTTAAAAAATGTTTCATCAGTGCCTTCTAAATCACACACAAAAAAGTTGTGCTTATTGAAACTTAAGTATAAACATCTTCCAGTGAGGAGTGGCTTTGTATTAACTTCTGTAGAGTGATTATCCCTACTTCATAGAATAAAGCTATTCCTGCTGAGGTGAAATGGGAATCTGATCCTAAAAAGATAGCAATAACTAGCTACTAAAAGAGTACTCTTAATGTCTTTTGAGAAACAATCATCCAGTAGAGAGAATATGCTATATTTGTAATCTTCCCACCATTGAAGTATATCCTCCAAATGCCAGTCTATTAGTGATTGATATGTGACTGGGTCGCTAACTTCATTACCCACCACTTTAATTTGTAAGTTCCAGCTTATTTTCTTCATCTTTATGCTCCTGTTACAACAATATGGAAATCCTGAAGGGCAAGCAGCAGTTTGTTTGAGAAAGAGCAAAACTAAACCGAACTTCAAACAAGAACTTAAACTTCACAGAAACATTTTTTATAACCTTGCTGGGTATATTTTTAGAGGCAAAGAATTAATACGGGACTTTAAAATGGCGGCTTGCAGCATCTTTAACCTCAGGAAAGATTGTGTCTGTCTTCCAGAATTGCATAGACAAACATTCTCAGCTGGCTCTTTATTGCTAGATGCTGGTTTCATCCTTATATTCTTGTGTGAAGGCTTTTCCGTAGAGGCAGAGATCCTGCTGGAATCATCTGGGAAACTCAACATTTCCTTCTAATTGTGCAGGGATATCAGTCATTAAATTTTTATGCAGGAAATGTTTCTCTCATGATCTCCTATGTGCCTTCTGGCATAAAAAGTTCATACAGTGGGTCCCTTTGTGCCCCTTAGTAGTGCTGTGACCATGTCACCTTTTATTACTAATAATGTGCTTGCCTCTCTTGCTGTTACGTCTGCTTCCCTGTGCCTCACTTGTGCTCCTGGCTTTTGCCTGTAACAAAACGTGCTGTCATCTGCAGAATTTAAATTTAAAAAAAAAAAAAAGTGACAATCTCACAGTGTACTTGATAGTGGGGTTATTGTGCAGATTTTAGTAGTGTTTTTGTTGATCAGTATTGATGTGTAATTATCCTAGATTCTTGTCAGCTAGACTTTTCCTTCTTATCATAACATTAGGAGCTCTCTGATACAGAATTAGTAACAATCACTCTAAAGGGGTTTAAAAGCACTGGAATTGTTACGGGGATTGCAAAGCATCTTCTGAAATTCACATAATATACATCCAAAATGTCTTTATTAGACAAGATCATCACCTTTTCAGAGACGTTGCCTTGTGTGTTTGAGTGGTCTTGAATTTTTAATGTGGTTCCCTGGTCATGTTGTGGAACGGAACAAAGGGTTAAACACAATGGGTTGGAAGTTTGTGGTCTCTTTTGATACCTTTGGTCTAAGTGACTTCTTCCCTACAGATGTGAGTGAGAAACTGAGGCTTTTGTAAGGCAAGATAGTGAAAATAATGCAATGAATGGAGCTAACTAATTACGTGCTTTTAGCACAAGATTAAAGATAGTAAGTATAGAGGTAGTTTTAGAGGCTTTGGATGCTTTGGATCATGTCATTTAGCAGTCATTCTTAGGTGAAATAGCTACTGTTGCATAATTCCTGGACTTGTGCAAAGCATTTTACACATTGTCCCACATGACATCCTTGTCTCTAAACTGGAGACATGGATTTGGTGGATGGACCACTTGGTATATAAAGAATTGGTTCAATGGCTGCACTCACAGAGTGGTGGTCAATGGCTCAATGTCCAAGTGGAGACTGGTGATAAGTTGCATTCCTCAGGGGTCAGTATTGGGGCCTGTATAACATCTTTTTCGGCAACGTGTACAGTGGGATAGAGTGCACCCCTCAGCAGGTTTGTCAACGACACCAAGCTCTGTGGTGTGGTCGACACGCTGGAGGGAAGGGATGCCACCCAGAGGGACCTTGACAGGCTGGTGAGGTGGGCCCATGCAAAACTCATGAAGTTCAGCCAGGCCAAGTGCAAGGTCCTGCACGTGGGTCATGGCAATCCCAGGCACAAATATAGGCTGGGCGGAGAGTGGATTTAGAGCAGCCCTGAGGAGAGGGATTTGGGAATGCTGGTGGAACTGCACCTGGAGTACTGTGTCCAGCTCTGGAGCCCCCAACATAAGAAGGACATGGACCTGTTGTGTTGAGTCCAGAGGAGAGTGATGAAGATGATCAGGGGGTTGGGAGCACCTCTCCTGTGAGGACAGGCTGAGAGAGTTGGGGTTGTTCAGCCTGGAAAAGAGAAGGCTCTGGAGAGACCTTATAGGGGCCTTCCAGTACCTAAAGGGGGCCTACAAGAAAGATGGGGAGAAACTCTTCAGCAGGGCCTGTTGTGATAGGATGAGGGGTAATGATTTTTATAATAGAGGGAGGCAGATTCAGACTGGATATAAGGAAAATATTTTTTGCAATGAGGGTGGTGGAACACTGGCATGGGTTGCCCAGAGAGGTGGTAGCTGCCCCATACCTGGAATTGTTCAAGACAAGGTTGGACGGGGCTCTGAGCGACCTGATCTGGTTGAAGGGGTGTTGGAC
The DNA here is from genome assembly GCA_011801015.1 of Ardeotis arabs. NCBI lineage: Eukaryota > Metazoa > Chordata > Aves > Otidiformes > Otididae > Ardeotis > Ardeotis arabs. Next base: position 52,724 of record JAAGAY010148409.1, read on the forward strand.
TAGATGACCTTTGAAGGTCCATTCCAACCCTAACGATTCTATGATTCTATGAATGCTAGTAAAGGCTTTGAAGCACTGACTACTTGCACTGACCTCTTTCCATCACTTTGTTTGCTAGGTGACAGGAGTATATTAAAGAAAACAGCTCCGTGCAGCCCAGCCCAGTGCAGCCCAGCCCAGTGCTAAGCTCTCACCTTTCCAGTCTCTCAGCCTTTAGCAAGACCAGTCACTGCCGCATCACACCCCTTCATCCTGTTTATGCTAAGGAAAGGGCGGTGAGGAAGAGTATGCTGCCTGAGCTGCATCCAGTACATCTTAATATAGGAAAATAATGGATCTTAATCTCCACGGTTGTAATGAAGTGATAACTTAATTGAAATTATTGTTATATCTTTGTAAAATTGGCACACTGTGATTGGCAGACTGCTTGCATTGACCTTCCTTTAAAGAGCAAAATAAAGATTGTTAATCTGAAGAGATACTAAATTTTGAAAATGGTTAAGGAAAATCATAGATTGGTGGAGATGTAAGATTTTTTTTTTCAGTCTTATTTGCCCCCAAAGAAGTCTTCAGTATTTTCTGCCTTTTAATCCAAGTATTCAGTTTGTAGAATAACTATTCTATTCTATTGAGCGTTGACAATCAGTTACCAGTTTATAGCTTGCAATGTATATTGTTTGCTGTACATAATCTTTCAAGCAGATATTCATAGTAAACTTGTTTCATTTATTTTATAGCTTGAGATAGTTTTTACTTGACATGTTAGAACTTTGTTTTCCAAAAATGACAAAAAAGTTTTATTTTTCATTGCTGGAAAAAAAGACTATGATTTGCTTATTAGCATGTTTTCTTGCCATGTATATGTACATGTAGGTACATAATGAAAATATAATACATAAGTCCTGAAAAATATATGAGTTTTAAAAATGCAGGTCTTTGTAAGCTGATTTGGTTTTTTTCATTTCCTGGTGAATTTATCTTTGCTCATTGCTATCACCATTACCCACTTTTAAATCCATCCACCCTGAAACTAAGCCAATGACTCACTGTTTTATATAAGGAAGAAACCCATAATTTTAAAAGCTCTTTGATTCAAAGCTACTTATCGGTATCTCTAATTTATTTTAAAGCTATTAATACCCTTAAAAAAAACTCAACCTAACAACAAAAAATCTGGTCTGTGTTGAAAAAGTTAGGTTTGGATTTTTTTTTTTTTTGTAAGCCTGCCAGGTTCTTTAAAATTAGATTAGTACAAATGCATGAAGCTAGTTTGCTAATATGGCTTCAAAAGATGTAACTAGATAAATTTTAGTAAAATGCGTGAAGAAACAGAGACTTTAAAAGTATTTGCTATGTATTTTTTGTAATTATGACTTGGGAGAGTAAATGATTATGTATGAGAGCTAGGCCATGATCTACCTTCACTGGACAAACTCACCATGTGTTTTCTAAAACCAAGATTTTACAAAATATCATTGAGGAACTTAATTGATATAACCTGATAACATTTGAAATGTCAGGTAACTTTATAAGGTGTGGCTTCTTTCTTGAATTTAATGTAATAATTTGGGGCAGATTTAGGCATGGATGAAAAGTGATATGAAGTAGTAGTTCATCAATGTATGCCCTCTCTCATAGAGCAACATCAGCCTGCAATATGGAGTAATTCAGCTTGGACTTCATGGGACAGTATTTCTAAAGTTTTGATCTTAAAGGAATAAAATTTCACAATATGTCAAGTGGGGAAACAAAAATTAGCAATATTGATATTTTTAGTAAAACATATAATTCTTTGGCTTTGAAGGATGGAGGACTCGCAAACTGTTAGAAGAACTTCAAGGATCTTGTATGGCATTTATCAGTCACTGAATATTCTATGAGGATGCACAGGGATCTGGATCACTGTTATTTTAAGCAGAGAAAATGAAATTAAGAGGAAATATTACTAATTATTCATGGTAACAGAGAAAATCAGAGCTTGGCTGGATTAGAAATGTACTAAATCAGGCATATTTGTTCCTGTATTGTTATTCTAAAGCTACTGTCTCAGTCTAAAATATCAATAATAATAATAATAATAAATGTACTCTTTAACAGCATGATGAGTGCCGCTATACATGAAATTGCTGAAATACTTAGGGGCTAGCACAATACCAATAAAATAGTTTTTCTGTTGTGTATGGAGATTCATTCTTAGCTATCTACAAAATGCGCAGTGGTAGTCACGAGCAGTTGCAATGCAATGTCATTTATGTCTCAGATTGAAAACTTTCTGGGAAAAAAATTCCCCTTAGGAAATAAAAGCTTTACAGCATTTTTTTTTTTTCAGTGGTTGAAAGCATATTTTGGATTTCCATGCCCAGGCTCCCTTTAAGCTTAATGTTAAATTAGACTTTCATGGTACATCCTTCTTTAAATGCAGTCGATGGTAATCAGTGTGAAAGAGGAGGGAAAGAAAGAGGGAAGAATGGGGGATCTCTATGCTTCCCAGCAATCTGAATTTATCATAAGGTCAATTCAAAACAAACGAAAAAAAAAAACCCCAAACCAAACTCAGGATGTATGCTAGGATCAGAGAAGTATTTGGTGCCATGAAGGGAGGATAGCACATTGTTGGGTGGGCTGTTAAATGAAATCAGAAATTTTCCCAAGACTTAGAATTGACTATTTCTGTATTTGCATATAATTTTAATAGTTTAACTGTAAGATATTTTTCCTCCATTTCTGGGAAATTTCACTTAATGTTTTTGTTTTGTGCTTTGTTTTGTTCAAGGTCCCTTCAGAAAAGAAGAAATGTGAATCTTGTAAATATTTCTTGCACTGGAAGGCAAATTTCACAAAATGGTGAGTTAAGCATGCTGATATTTACATCTTGAATATTGAGGAAAAAGAAACCTGAGACCAGAAGTTGTCTAAAATGAGTATTGACTTGCTGACTTTAAGAAATATTTGGAGTCTGGAAAAAATGATGTATGTTATAGTAGAGCATTTAATCACTTCTGCATTTTTACTTAGAAAATTAGAAAATCCAGTCTTTAAATGTAATATATTTTAATATACTTTTTTTCAAATACAGTATTTTGAGTTTCCAAGATTAGATCCAGATTTTTTTAAGCAGAGTTAGCTTTTTCCTGAAACATATATGGAGTGTATTCCTGACTAATGCTGCATAATTTGTTAGTTAGTGCTCATAGCTCTAGGAAATAACAGGTAATTAATTAAATATTAAATAGCTTACTGGAAGATTTTAGAAGTCTTGGGCAGTCAGTTGTAAACAGGAGTTCTTTCATACTCTAGAGGTATGTCTAGTTTAAAATTCTGCATATTAATTTCAAGCAAATACTTGGTGGCAAAATGAAGATTGTGCCAAGATGAGTTTTTATGTGGGTGGGTTTTTTTGTTTTTTTTTTTTTTTAAGTTAGAATAAAGGACGCTTTGGAGCTATTGCTCCTAAAAGTATAAAACAAAGAAGGTTTTTTTTTAACTTGATGCAAAGTAGGAAAAAAGAAAATGCCTATATGCAAGTTACATCCAAATTATATAGTAGTAGTAGTGTTTGAGTAGGTAGCATCTGAAGGGAAAAAGTGTCTGGAGTTCAGTTAGAAATGCGGAATTGTTTCTTCTAATTTTATTTTATATTTTATATTATTTTATTTTAATTTATGTTTTATATTATGTATTATTTTGTATTTTATATTATGTATTATTTTGTATTTTATTTTTTGTTTTATTTTATGAGAAGTCACAAGCAGAAAAAATTGTCCCTTGTTGATTCTGTTATTATTTTAGTAGGACATTGGACTATATGACTCTGTATTTATTTATTTTTTTCCTTTAAGAAACTTTTACAGAAGAAAAGCCACCCATCATCTCTCCATATGGGGAAACCTTTATTTGTGACAACCCTAAAGATGCTAAAGTAAGTTGAGAATTCTGGATGTAAATGGTCTATCTTCACTTTAATCTTCATGTTATGTATTTTATATTGCCCTTAATTCTTTTTTCCTCTACTTTTTCAGTTCCCATTACCTTTTTAGGTATGATCTTTTTAGGTACATGCAAAAAGTTTATAGCGTAAATATTTGGGGGTTAATGACTTTTCTTAATCTTGAGATACACTTTGTATTGTTCAATAGTACTGTGGTGTATGTTGGTTGGCTTTTTTTTGGTTTTGTTGTTTTAAACAACATGGGACAGATAACTGAATTTTTTTTTTTTTTTTTTAAAATGCCCAGAGCTGTCATATCAAATGCAAGCAGTCAGTTATAGGCAATTGCAGACTACCTTGATGCCTTCCTTTTGCCCTCTTAGGTACAGTGGTATATTTTAATACTTTGTGCCTAAGTGAGGTTAAGTGGTGGATAGGCAGAACTGACTAGTAAAGGTAAAAGTGGCTTTTCTCTCTTCTAATAATTGCAGAGCAAGACTGGGCATCTCTACACAGGCTTGTGTATATCCTATGAAAGCAGCCTACATGTGTGCCTCATGGTCACTTTTGTCCATCCTTATTTTTAATTCCTGTATATGAAAGTTTGCAGGACTTCTGATATTTTTCATACATCCCCTAAACTTGCTATATACCCAGAAAGTCAATATGTTGTAAGATTCTCTGAAGTGAACATTTTTGTTGGGGTCAGTAATTGATGGTGTGAATGCCATGTGGACAGACTTCTGATCACGTGGAGCGTGGAGATCTGGGAGGTAAAGTAGCTTAGTGAGGCATCCGCCCCGTGCTGTGAATCCCAGCTCCTGCTTCTCTTTCAGCAGGATGCAGACCAGAAATTGTTGATCCTATGATTGCTTATACTTGTCCTAGCTGATCTCAAGCCACAGAGTTAGAGAAAACAGTGAATTATTCTTTGTTTCTGTCCTCATCTTCACTCTAATGTTTCACTTCTCAAACTATTGTGAACTATTGGCTAGAATGAAAGCTACTCAAACAGAGGCCTAGGATTTTTTTTTTCCCTAATTTTAGTTTGTTAAAAATCAGTCAGTGAAAATAAACATTTGAATTTCATCTTCTAATGAGAGTGGTTTTTAGAAGCATAAATATTACCTCTATTTTTGATGTGTACTTTCTTTTATTTGGAAATATGTTGAACTTTTTTGTTGACTTTTTAAGGAGGTACACATAAATTTGTGTCTCATTTCTCTTTCTAGGTCTTATCTGCACACAAAAGTGGCTCTGAGCTCTCATTTTCTTTCCTTGTGTAGAATGTCTTGTTTTGCCAGTTATTGTTGACTGTGTCAATGTCTTTAAAAATTCGAATTTAATTTCTTTATAATTAGTTTGATGGCTTAAGCAGGTTTTCTAGAAAAGTTTGCTAGCCTTCTTGTTACTCCATAGCATTATTCTGTACGTTTCACTGAAATGACTGGTTATAAAGAAGCACGCCCATGAAGGTCGTCGGCAATCTTTGTTCTCTTACAAAGGCACCAAGTACAAAAATACAATGCTGTTAAACTGGATTAACTGCTTGAAATACAATTACTATTTCTGCTGGTTGTAGAATCATGATTAATGCAGTATATTGTAACGTACTTTCCCTGGTCTGAAGATTTGGATATTTATTATCACTTTCATGTAAGTGAAGAGTTTTTTGAGTTATGTTTATCACATGCCTGTTGGAAGCTTCATAGTTAATTTTAGTTCCATTAGAACTTAATTGTAGACAGAGGTCATAAAGAAGAACCATAAACCAAAGGTCCCAAGATACATTTTGCTTTTGGATTTTTTTCAGTAGATATCAAATATCCTAGGAACAAATAAGAAAGTTTAGATAACACTGTAAAGCATCTGAGATGTTAGGGCTTGTAACTGCTGCTTCGTTTTAAAAGGTAACCTCACATGAGAATATAGTTTGTCGATATACGAGAAAGCGTAGCAAATTGTTATACTGTCTGACTGAAGTTTGTTCTAAGGGCTTGTAAGTTGACCATTACCCTTCTTCCTGTTTCATTGGTGTAAAAAAGAATAGGCTTCTATAGGCTTTTATAAAGGGAATGTCTGTAGCAATAGGTAATGAGTCACTACAGACTGGAGGTAACTCAGCATGAGAGAGCAGGGAGTTAAGGTTATAAAGAAAAATATGCCTTTGACTTGGGTCAGGAGGAAAGACAACTAGAAGCAGAAACCTCTAAAGGGAAACCTTAAGAAGGAACACTTTTTAATACTGATTTAAAAATAACACAAATAAAAATCCAAGTGTTTTGGAGCTGATTTATTGTTGTGTTCAACTGAAGAGTCAAGTATACTGAAATTCCTTCACAGAAAAACTGAATTCTAATGAGTTCAGGCCTCTAGAGTAAAGTACTGGCTTTATTTCTTGTTGTAGACTGTCAGACTAAATTAAGCATACACACTGAGTTCAGTACACTATGTGAGCTCCTAAGCTTTGTGATACTGTGCAATGCTGGCCAGATTGCGAATCTTACCACTTTAAAATAAGAACCCTTGATATCTTAAAAGGAGGAATTTATCTTTATGGAGCTGTTATAAAATTGTATTGCCAAACCATAGTTCAATAATCAACCTGAGGGGAACTGTGTGACGTTAGCTTTAATAGAAAGACTTTAATAGAAGACTAAGGTAGTATCTCTTAAGGAAGACGCCTATCCTGAATGGCATTGAGGCTTTGTTTCATGTGTCCCAATGCTCTTCATGCTGTCCGTGTTTTAGCGTTCAGGTTTCCTTACTTACCGTTGTGATCAGTGAGACTACCTGTTAGAAAAAACTAAACCCAAAAATGTATGTGAAGTACTTCCTGATCAAAGGTAGGTGATTTTTATACGGGGCTGCAAGTTGGAAGTTTTGTCTGTCTGGGATCCAGAAGCCAGATTTCTTCCTTAAGGGTAGGTGTTTCCTATGCATAAGAACAGGTACATACGTAGAGACAGTTTCTGTGTAATATACGTACCTATCTTTTTAGAAGCACTTCTCTTTACAAAGGTGTCTGCAGGAGAAAGTGCTGCTGCTAACTACCTTTATAATACCTCAGAGATTTGCAGGAGGTGGGAGATGGGAGTTTTGTCTTGTTTTGAGTCTGAGCATCTTGCAGAGTAATTCTGTAAACAACACGTTGGAAATGCTTGGGATTTAGTTTGAGTGAAATGTGTGTCTTTGTGAGCAGCTAGAACTCCCTGTCCCCACAACCTGTCTTCATTTGTGGACTTACACATTTTAAAATCTACTGGCAATAGAAATGCATTTCTTGATTATTGCTTGGAAGTTCTCAGGCTCCGTGAATTCACTTGCCTAAGTACTGAAGATTGCGGAGCGGGCACAGCAGGACATAAAACTGTTATCATAATGGTTCATGAGAAGGAGGAAGAGGTACCACCACATAGCTTCAGTTGGTATGGTTTTTCATTGCACCCTGATAAGCAAATCAAGATAGGAGATACTGACCATCTTTACTCTGAACGTACTTCCTGGGCTATGATGTTAGCCTCTTGGCTATTGTGTAGAGGTGGGACACTGCCATTTCTTCTCCTTTTGTGAGATTCCAGTCAATCCAAGCATTTGATAAGCAGTGGACAGGTTGCTTTTGAGTTTTGTGTTTAGTTTGTCTGCAAGGTGTATGGATGTTTTGTTTTTTAATTTTTTTGGCCTAGTCCTCGGTGCTACAACATAGTTAAGTGTGGTGTGTGGGTGGTAGTTGTTTTTTTGTGGTTGGTTTTTTTTTTTTTTTTTTTTTAAGGGATCCGAGTGGCAGAGGAACGCAGACCGACCGTTCACCTAGGTTTATCCTAGCAGCAGCCTGTGATTTCCACAATTTTTGCTGCAGTGTACACATACTCAGCTTTGGGCTATGTGCTTTTTTTAAGCTTGCCTTTTCATGTTGCTAAGGTACAGCCTTCAGTACAAGATGAGGTATTGCTGCCCAGAAGACAAATGGCAACTGTTGTGAAAGCTTATCCACTTTTTTCTGCCACCCTTCAGCTTCGTGACATACGCATCAAAGCTTAAATGAGTAAATTAAAATGCTTCCATCAGAAAGTACGAAGATGTTCATTTTAGTTTTTTTTTTTTTTTTCTTCTAAAGGAAGAAAGATGAACGTTGAGAAGCTTAGTAATGCAATATGATTGTCAGATCGAGTTTAGGAAGTGTGAAATATAATGTTCTTGAACAGCGTTAACCTTGACATTTTGTACACTGATAGCAGTTTGTGGTAAAGATTTCTAAACAAACATTAATAAATGTGCTTTTTAGGAAGAAGAGCTTGGCAAGAAAATGAGTGAGATACTTGATATCTCTGAGTTCAGTGTTACTGTAGGAATTTGAATTCGCCATTATTTTATCTTTAGCATACTGTGAAGGCTGTACATTTAATTCAGAGAAGTATTGATATGAAAGGTAGGCTAGCAGTGGCAAATTGTAAATGGTATACTTAACCTGCATGCAGCATGTGGCTTTTGAGCTTAGAAAATTTCAGGGTAAAAAAACCCAAACCTCGTTTGTGCTTCAAGAAAAATCAAGGCCCTGGTATTTCTATGCACCGAATTTCTTTATCTAATTTGGGACTATGCTCAAATGTTTTATCTGAGTATTGTTACTTAAAATGGACATACTGAAAATAACATTTCTTAGAATACTTTAAAAAATGTGATCTTTCAAATGCATATTTGAAAATGTGGCAAAGAATAGCTTTGCTAGTGTCCTGGTTAGGCTGTTGTTTGTGTATGATTTATGTCTACAGTAATTTAAACATCACTTACTACTTCAGTACAAATGTTGGTTACAATATATTTCTTTTCTAGGAACTTCATGGAATTGAATTCGTGGCTTGTGAAAATAAATTGGATCTTGGAATGAATGAAGAGCATTCTTCTTACAAGAATCTATGGTATTAAATAGGAGTTATAGAGAAATTCAAAGAGGAAGATTTATTTACTGATGCCAAAAGTAGATCTCTACCTACGAAGGCACAATCATGACTGTATTTATTTATTTTTTTGTCTCCTACTTGAGCCTTTACCCCATGCTATAGGAGGCGAAGTTTGACTCTGTGGCTGTTCTAACTCAGGTTTCAGAGTATTTTGTGGATTTGGAAGATGACCCTCTTTTCCCCAGTCAGAACAAGGAAGACACAAGTGTTATGTTCGTATGTCTCCTGGCTAACTGTATCTGAGTACTCTCATACTCTAGAAAACCTCCTCATTAGAAAAAAAGACACCAAACACAAAACTAAAACCCATTTTCTACTCCTGTCATGAGGCACTGAGTAGTGGTTTGATGAATGGGAGCTAATGTGCTCCGTAAGTCTCCAGTCTGTACCTGACTTCTGCTGGTGGGAGAGGGAAGAGAGAGGTGATACTGCAAGTCCTGGAGAATATTAAAATGACTGATGCTAATTTCCTGAGGAAGGAGAATTCATTTTAAATTTCTGTTTAGGCTTCTAAAGGAGCCAGGAAGTGTTACCTTACTACCAGTCCTGTTAAATCGAGGAAGTAGGATTCAGTATGGTCATATTTATAAGATACATTGTGTTTAGCATGTTTGTGGTTATCACAATGGTTAAACAAGTTATAAACATATTTGTAACGTGTCTTATCAATATTTGTTCTATTTAATAATTTTATGTATTTTTGAATTGTAGCAATACACTGAGAGTAAATGCACTTTTTCTTTCTAGTTCCTTTAATAATCCGGAAGAGAAGACAAAGGAATTTGCGAAAAATGAATCCCTGTCTCAGGAAAACAAATCATTAGCACCAGAAGAATCTGAAAGTGAAGCTGTATATTCTGTTGTGGAACAATGTTCTTTGCCTTTAAAGAAGAAGAAAAATAAAGCCAAAACCCACTCAGCATCTTGTAATAAGATACAAAGTGGAGATTCGGATTGCTTGGTCAGTGAACAAATGCATGTTCAGCAGTTTGATAGAGATCAAACATCGATTGGGAACGAATCAATAACACCGTATGCTTGTTTTTATGGATCATCTATAAAGAAGGTTAAAGCAGGATGGCTGGATAAATTATCCCCTCAAGGGTATGGTATTTGCAGTGATTACTACGTAGATGCATGTTTGCATGAGAGATGTTAAGTTTGTACTTGGTCACCGCTTATTGTTTGTGGTGGGAAAGGGAACTGTTTTGTTGCAAGAGCATAGGGCTCTTATGATGTTACCTGCTCGAGTTAGAACGTGCGCTCAGGAAAAACATTTTTATTAAAATGTTGATCACTACTCATGAACTGTAGCAGAAAAATAACATCATTAATTTGTATATTCATATTTCTAATCTATACATTTTTTACTGATTTTCTGTGGGCCACAAAGTAAGTGAAAACAAACTCTGATTCTGGAATACTGCTTTACCAACTTGGCCATGGATGTATAAATTAATAATTAGTGTTACTGGAGATCCTGTTGGATTTCAGAACTGTGCATATAAGTTGAGCTTTGAGTTTAGAAATGCACGTAGGGTGAAGTGTCTCCTAGTTTAGTTTATTGATGTGCCTAAAATCTGATGGAAGGAATCTGAGCTCGTCTTTCTTTGAGAGTTCAAATAATGAAGATGAGAGAGGAACACAATATAAAGAGAATGGACTTTGTCCCACGTTTGTAGGTTAATAAAGAATTCTTGTGTTTAATTTATCTTATTCAGAAAAGTTTTAATTGTTTTATTTTAACCTACTTCAAATTTCAGCTCTTCTTATATTGTTTTACTCTAAAGAGCACTCTATTATCAGATCTTCTCTTCCCTTCACGAATACTTGTAGACTCTCATGAAATTCTTCTAGCCTCCTCCTTAATAAACTGAATAGACTGTTCTTGGTTTTAAATTGTAGTTTCCAGTTCTTCAGTTGTTCTTATGACTTTCTGAATTCCTTTTTGTATTGAAAGTGACACAATTTTACTTAAGTCTATTTCTGATCTTCTACTAGTCCTTAGCATCTAGAAATTAAAGCTGTTGTCATTATTAGTGCTGTAATACATCTACTTTACTGTACTTCTACTCAAGTCTTAGTAGTTCTGCCTTCTTTGTTCTTACAACTGTATGTTTAGCTACACTGAAAGATGATATTAACTATCTGGCCTTTACTTTCATTATTTGTGGCTATAATAATCATCACTACTCATTGACTAGTACAGTGATTAATTTTTTTTTTTTCAGTTTAGTGACAAAGTTATTGTATTAAATTGATTGAGAATACAGTCTCTTCCCCCCCCCCCCCCCC
>JAAGAY010148410.1:0-178946 GCA_011801015.1 Ardeotis arabs
AGATTAATTAAAAAATGCAGTTCAGTGAGTAAATACTTGCAGAGCCTGTGCGGTTCTGGGCGTTGGGGTCATTCCTGCCTGCTCTGCTGCTCCGGGTGCGCTCCCCAGGGCTGATTCCCCCGGTGCTCGTTCCCATCATTAGGATGATTCACTCAGTGGTAATTTTGCTTGTGCGTTTGTCATTTAAGATAGTCTAGCTATTATGTACGCTGGAATTCCTGGATCTTAGGTGAGCAAGAAACAGCATTTATGGAAGAGCAAATGAGCAAATCCAAGTATTCCGCCCAGAAACGCGATGTTCATCTGCTGGGGAAGGTTTTCGTTCCCCTTCCTGGATGTCCTGCGTGTCTGGCAGTACAACGGGCTGGACTTTGAATGCTGAGTAGTTCTAACAAGCTGGTTGTAAATGATCTGCCTGGCTTTAATGCGGTGTAACGAAGCAAGCAAATGAATGTTTATAGTTATTAAAGTGATAGCTTCCTACTCCAGCTAATATTCAGCACAAAATGACTTTCTGGTTTCCTATCTGTGTTGGCACGTGCGAGGAAGGCAGGGATGTGCGGTGGGATAAAAATACGCTTGCAGAGAGAACGTTCTGCTGGGGTCCTTCATCTTCTCTCGCAGGAATCCTGCGGCCAAGCTGGGACCGGTTACGAATCAGTCCCGCTGTGTTTCGGCTGGGTTTGGGGGTAAACAGCTGTTTTCTCTAGTGGGAACCAGAGGAAACTGGGTCAGCGTCTTGAATGCAGTATCAAGATATTGACAATAGCAAAAACTTAATAAATATTTCATGTTTGCCTTGTCTAACGACTACAGCTCAAATCCTTTCATTCATGCCCAACGGTTTGCTTGGTATAAACGGCGTGAAAGTCAGACTCAATTTACTGTGTGTTTAACTGCTGGTTAAAACAAGTAGTGGGTTTTTCCTTCGAAAAATGCCAGTGCACTGCTGTAGAGAGGGGGACGGGGATGCCCTGGCTCTCGTGATCTCCCGCCTTAGAGGAGGGGTTGTGCTGGGGACTGCTGGGATGGCTGGAGGTCTTCCTCGCTGCTTTAAGGGCTGGGGATCCATAGGGATGAGGTCTCCTTTTCCATGTGCCAAACCTGCCCACCGCATGACCCCTAGGCTGGGGGCAGATTCGTGGGTCGGGTATGCGTTTCCTACCCTTGCTCACATATTTAATTTCACATCAGTTCAGCTCCTCCTCGTTAGCTGCAGGAGACAACATTTTCCACATGGAAGACTTCTCGATAAGGGATTCTCCTGCTTCATTTTTTTTCTACTGCAGACTAAAAGTTAGTTGAGATTTCTGTAGCTTAAAGCAGAGTCTTAGCTAAGCTCCATGTACTGTAAGTGGAGCAGAAGTCTTGGAAGAAAATAAAGAAATTGACTGGAATGAAGAAGTAGGTCTTGTGAGGGTAACATAATCGTTTCAAGAAGGGAGTCATTGGATTGCCCAAGGAGAAGATGGATGGACAAGAATTACTGTTACCAGAAATGTTGTGGTGATGTTTAGTGGTACGAAGGAGCAAATTTGGCCAAGGTCCATGTGAAAGATGGAGAGACGCAACAGGAGTGACCTTACTTTGTGTGGGTTTCTCTTGCACCAGAGAAAATTTTACGTATGTTACCAGTGAGAAGAGACACACGTGCTTTTTCCTCAGTTAATTAATTATTTTCATTTGTGAGGATGTAGGGTTGCTGTAGGGTTGCTGTTATTATGTACAGCTGTGCCCGTTCAGCCTCTGCGGTGGTGGGAAGTGGATTTGCAGCCGGTTTCAGTCCATCTTTCACCAGTTAGAGTCAGGAGTCAGCGGAGGTTTCCTGGCTGACTTTGTGTGTTTCTCAATCAGGCCCTGCTATAGAAGTGTAAATAAATTTAACGAGGTAAAATTAATCTTGGTTCGTTGGCCAGAATGTAAATAAGGACAATTAATTAAATTCTACAATTTTAAGTGGGCCATAGCTGCTTCCCTAGAGTAGCTAAATAGAATTTCATTGATTTTACTGCAAATTTGGTTCTGTTCCCTGCATGCAAAGCGCGATGGTGACGTTCCCGCAGCTGGGGCAGAGGGTCGGGCAGCGCCTGGGGCGGCGCTGGCCCTCACCCGCGGCGGGAGGTGGACACGGGCGCTCTGGATGGAGGACTTGCTCTGCACTGCGACCCAGCACGCGTGTGGAGGAGACACCACAGCCGTGCTGTCGGGTGAAGGCAGAAGATGCCGTGTCGACTTCCCTTCATGATCTCAAGAACCAGTTATTTTTTTAAATCTTGACTCTGATGCCATCCTAAGAATTGTGCAAAAAAATGAAAAAAGAGAGAATTGTGTTTCTGGTTTCTGCTTTACTAGTTTCAAAATTCCAAACCTAACTTATAACTCATATCCTCCTAGAAATGAGTATCTGAAAATTTTACTCTGCAATACAAAGGATTAGTTCATGCAGAAATAATATGCTGATAGGATGGAGAGAAAGTGGAAGTTCTGCAGGTTTGATGCTGCATGATTTTGTGTATTCTCTCTGAATTACATCCTATTAAATAAGAGATTGAGATTGTACGCTGGAGTTAGTTTTCATAAGGCTGGAAAAAATTGCAGAAGTTTTGCAAATGGGGCCATATCAAGGGCCAGGGAGAGGTGTTACGGGGCGTGGAAGGTGTGGGGCGGTCACTGTCCCCTTCCCATCCCCAGCACGGGCTGGCGGCTCCCCTGGGCGCGGGACGGGCACGCCGCAGGGGTGCACCCTCTGCTCGGGGACCCACCACGCTTGGAGGCTGTTACCTGCGAAGTGTGCTGAGCCACGCTCGACATAAATCACTGCTCTTGGGGTTGGGGACCCACGTCCTTGTTTTCCAATTTATATGATGGATGAAATGAATAATTCAGATGGAGCCTTTCATCTGGCATCAGCTGTCGTGTTCCTGGGTTGGGGAGGTCACCAGGCTTAGATGCTACTGCACTGAGAAACTTGCCAAAAACCCAATATTAACTTTTCTGTCTGGTCGAGGGGACTGCGTCATGCTCTGAAATGCAAGAGGAGCCAGCGGTGCCGAAAGTGATCTCGATGGAGTTCTAGGCGTGTGTCCCTGGCGCTGCTGGAAAAACACGGCGGCTGCGGCGCCGCTCCTCTGAGCCGTCAGTTACAGCTTGTTTGTGCTTTACTGAAGGGGAAAATGGTAATGCCGCAATCGTGCGCTGTATGGAAGGGAATTAAGAGGAGGTAATCTTTGAAGCGACAATCCAGAAAAATTTAAATTATTGCTTCTTTAATACCAGTGTTAATAGTTACAGTATTCGAAATATAAATAAACCATTCCTGTGTTGAGAGCGTGCTGGGTTAGTTCTGGATCTGTGAGATGCGGTGGCAGAGTAAAGACGAGTTTAGCGTGCTGCCTTTTCCCCGGGGGGTCCGGGGCTGGAGTCCCGGAGCGAGGACACGGTGCTGCCCGTGGCCGGCTCTCCTCGGGAGCGGCGATGCTCGAGAGGGGCTCCTGGCTGAGAGGACGGCCACCATCCATCCTCAGGAGCTGCGAAGCTTGGGCTGGAGCGGGACCGCGGCCCCCAGCGCTGCTGGTGCTCGTTTGTGTGTTCGGTGAGTGATAACCTACGCACGGTGCCATCTCTTGTCGGGTGGCCGTGGTTTTACTGGCTGTGAAAGTGAAGCACAGAAGAAAAACAGTCTTAAAAAAAAATTGTTTACCTTTTTATTTTAAAAGTGAGCTGAAGAGCTTGGTTTCACTTCACGCATTGCTTATTTTGATGGCAAATCCAGAGGATTAGTCCGTTCCGCGGGCTGTGTAAATCGCACCAGCTGAACGTATGGATTCATTTGCCTCTGACGAACGAGCAGCCCGACTTTCTGGGCAGCATCGCACAAATCCAGCCCCGGCTGCTGTCGTGCCTGGCAGGTGTGCCCTGTTTGCTGTAGGCAAGGATGATTTTGCTGGGGGAATGGTGGTGTTTGAAATTTGTTTTCAGAATTAGCATATTGTTTGCTTTCCAGAGGATCTCGTTCACCGGGCTGCTTGGGTTTGGCAGGCTGTGGTGGCTTTGGGACGGAGAATGATAACTGACCTTTCGCTGCGCGCTGGAGGACTCGGTGCTGTTGTGTACGTGTCCTGCTGAGCAGTTTTTGTCCCTGGTGAGTGGACCGTTCCCCTTTTTATTGCTTTCCCCCTTCTCTTCTGTCTTTTCTTGTGCCTTTCCCTCCTCCTGCCTCGCAGCCCAGATCAGCTAGAGAAGTTTTCAGGAATTTTTGTTTTCCTGCTGAATCGTACTGCCTCAAACATCCCACCATTACCATCCAATAACGGGATCCAGCTCTTAGGTGCCTCATTTTTTGGCACAATTCTGGCAAGATTTCCTCTTCATCAGTAATATCACCTTGATACTTTTTTCTCAGTGTAGTGTTTTGAAAATCAGGAGACTATCCAACTGGAAAGGTATTCATGTAAGAAGGAGAGCAGATCTGAGATGGAGTTTCTGTGATGATAAATGGTGATAAACGGCATGAGTTTATCCCGGGACGCGTGGGACACGGCGTGTCCGTTGAAGGAGTGCCGTTTCCCGTGTTGCCCAAACAGTTCAGTAACGTGGAGAAACTTGTCATAATTGAGAATAATCCTGAGGAGTATGCTTTATGGAGTTGTTTGTGGTTTCCTGTAGATATTTTGGTGTCTGTTGCTATCCTCACATGAGATTTCTCTAGTCTGATACTTGCTCCCCCCCATTTTTGTTTTCCACCACTTTTCTACGGAATTGCCTTCCCTCTCTTATCCAAGCAGACAGAAGTAGGTGGGAAAGTGTACTTGCTTCTAATGCTGCTGCTTTTGAAATAAGGAACAGCCCTTTGGTTTCTAGAAATCAAGAAGAAATTTTTTACACTGAGGGTGGTGAGGCATTGGCCCAGGTTGCCCAGAGAGGTGGTGGATGCCTCATCCCTGGAAGCATTCCAGGCCAGGTTGGACGGGGCTCTGAGCAACCTGATCTGGTTGGAGATGTCCCTGCTTCTTGCAGGGGGGTTGGACTGGGTGGGCTTGAACGCTCCCTTCCCACCCAAACCGTTCCGTGATTCTGTGATTAATACGGAAAAGTCAGCGCCAGGGTAGCCTGGGCGGTGGGCAGGGGGGTTTGGAGGGGTTTGTCGGTCAGGACAGGCTCCTCGCTGGGAGGAGGAGGAGCAGCAGCCCCTCGGGAAGGGGGAGAGCTGCAGCTCCAGCCCCGGGTGCCGTACAGTCTGTAATTACTGAGATGGATTCCAGGAGTTAATTAACGAGAGCAAAAGCAGGGAATCTAATTTCACACTTGATGTATGCAGCTGTTAGGAAGCTCACAGTAAGTGGTGCTGAAGATGTCTGTTCTCAGTATACCAAGATCTTTCCCAGGGCTGAAACCTTAGGGGTGTCTCCTGGTGCCCTTCTGTGGCTGCCTAGCTCGTAAAACCGCAGGGAAACCTGAAATACTAGAGATGGGGAATTCCGCCTTCGTGACTCTGGGTAGGGAAGCAGCCTTTGATGGCTCAGAAGCTGGGTATCTTCTGGGTTGTACTGTCCATCTTTAAAAATAAAAAAAGGCGAGAGAAAACTTCCGGAGAGGATTTGTGTTTTCCGTCTTCTGAAGCTGTGGAACCTGACCCCGAGCAAAGCGTCTGGAGCACTGGGTTATCCGAAGTCCCGACAGCTGAGCAGTGACACGGAACCACGAGCTGAGGCGTGGGGGATTTGCATCATTTGCTGTTCTAACTCTGGGGCTTAAAGTGCAGTTTAATAGTCCTGCTATTTTTGTTATTGAAGATGTCGTTTTTAATGCCGTTATGATGAGTCTTGCTTTCACGGCTGTTGTGATGAGAAATCTCATTAAAAGTTGGGAAATGCTTTGTGTTAACTTTTGCTGGTCACAGAGCTCTCGTTTAAATTTGGATTTCTTTTTCAATTAAACGCTGGCAACGGGAGGTGGCTGATGTCGTGCGCAAAGGGGATTAATTCCTGTTGGAGAGCGCGGATGGGCGAAGGCAGCACCAGAGGTGGGGTGGTCGGGTCTGGGCAGGGTTGTCTCGGGGTGGGTGTACGGACTTGGAGAACTGTTTCTCCCCAAAAGGCAAGAAATGAGGATGCTAAGAACCCATCTAAAAGTAATTCCTCTGAGAAATCTCTGAAATTGAGCAGCTTCAGCTTTTCCAAACATTGCAACAAAGCTTTTGAGAAGCAGTCAGAGTTGTGACTGCCTACGGTCAACGCCAGTTGCATGGCAAAACCATAGTGGAACGGGGAGATTTGTACAGGGGTTTTTTTTTTTTGCCCACTAAAACCAGCTGGTTGGTGGGGCGGAGGTGTGCCCTGCCATGTGCCTTGTGCCATGGCTTTCCCCTCCCTCAGGTCAAGGAGAGGTTGGTTGGTTTTTAACTGGTGGTATCAAGCATCAATAGTACAGTACCCAGTTTTTTAGGAAGCCTAAACATGGCACCTCAGCTGATTTTTAAGGGGTTTTGACTTCACTTTGGTTTTGAAGCCACTTTCACTTTACTTGTGTCTCTGTTTATTGGAAATTGCGAAAACCCAGGTTGTTAAAGAAGAGAAAGTGAATAGGAGAATCTTCCCCCGGCTCGCTCCTTGGCAGGAGATGCGCCCGGACTCTCGGTACTGACTCTGCACATTCACAGAAATATGTGCTGACTTTCTCTGCACACTTTCAGTTCCCACTCCAGTGAGCAATTTACTTCAGCGTTTCCTCATTCCTGAAGTGGCTGTGGCAACGCATATTGAAATGAAACCTGAAAAACCTCCTGCAGAAACAAAAGCTCAGCTTCTGCCTGTGCTGGGGCATTGCATTTTCCGAAGAGCGTGGCGTAGCCGGCTTTTGAATTTCGGCAGTCCTGCATCTCGTGAAGTCACATCCTCACCTTGGTTTCTGGGGCAGCTTTTCTGCCAAGCTGCTGCGCTGCCGTCTCTGTCCATCGGGTCATGTCTGCCACCCAAACCTGTCCTGCCCAGGAGAATTTGGTGTCATGCCTCAGATCACAGCTTCTGTTTGCCAGACAATTTTGAGAAGAAAAAACAAAATCTATCTTGGTTTTCTCTTTGATGTTGGTCTTTACCCAGCTTTCCTGGCGAGCCAGATTCTGCCGTAGCTGCCCAGTTACCGCGGAGGGGTCTCTGTGGGAGCTGTGGCATTGGGCTTGGCTTTGCGGCTGCTGCGGCGGCACTAGGTGGGTGCGAGGGACGTGGGTGAAGATGCAACGGCGAGCCCTGGTTAGGAGTTTGGGGTTGGCTGATTTTGCTCTCCTTCCCTCAAGTTATTATTTGTGTGTGTGCCTGCAATGTGTACTTGGTATCAACACAGATAATTTTGGAGGAAGGATTTTCTGGGGTAAGCCTTAGTGGAAGCGAAGTGATTTAAAAGCATGCCAGTCCAGCACAGATTGTAATCTAATATTTGTGGCCGTGTCATCCTGATGATTTGTGTCTTGTAAATATCCGCTTGCATGAAATGAGATGAAATCGTATTTTCTCTTCATCCTTAAAAACCAATTGTCCTGTTAAAATCACAGTGAATGAAAATTACCCGTTGCAGAGCAGTATCATAATTTGCGATCATGTAGGGCAGCCGGACTGTTTATTTCTGGTCTGTTCGTGGATGTGAAGACAGTCATCTCCTTCCTCCCTGTGTAAAGGACGAGGGATGCGGGAAGGGGTTAAGGGTGTGGTGGGTACCACACGGGGTGCCACGGCGGGTCTGGGGGACACGCTCCCTGGCACCACACGTCTCCAGTCACCCACGGGTGAGCTGGGACCCAGCTCCAAAATCTCATATGAACAGGTTGCCCAGAGAGGCGGTGGATGCCCCATCCCTGGAAACATTCCAGGCCAGGTTGGCCGGGGCTCTGAGCAACCTGATCCGGTTGGAGATGTCCCTGCTCCTGGCAGGGGGGTTGAAGTGGGTGGGCTTTAATGGTCCCTTCCAACCCTAACCATTCCATGATTCTATATTCTATGTGTTTCCGTAGCACGTGCCAGAGCCAAGCTCCATCTTCGGAGACAAACCTTGAGCTTTCTGCTACTCAAAACGCCATTCTGGCGCTTGTTTGTGGAGCAGCAGTTTGTACAACACCGGCAGCGGAGAACCTGCTGTTGGAGTTGGGAAGAAAGGCAATGCCAGGACGTTGGAAATGGGATTGTTGAAGTTCTCCTAGTCTCCTGAATCCCGACCTGGCATCCGCAGAACTAGCAGACCTTTTAAAAAGAGGAGGTGTAGGAGGAATAAATGGTACCAAACCCATCTGTGCGCCGTCACGTGAGGCTTAGAGCATCCCGAGGTGGAAGGCTCTGCCTGGGAGCCTCCCACACGGGAAGGGCCGTTGGTCCATACCCATCCACAGGCCGCCGTGGCTCGGTCCACACTGGTGTCTTGCCCTCCAGCTGGGCCTCCAGTGCTCTACAGGGCTGGAGAAGGGTGGCACCGAGCCTGCCGTTACTAAGCAGCCACATGAAAGCGGTGGTTTTGGTTTCCCAGAAGCTCTTTAGATGGTTGAAGACCCGAGTTTAAAACAAGGCAGTAATGAAGATGGAGGAGGAGCGCGCTGTGTGATCTTGACTGGGCTCTGTGGAAGTAATTGCTGTGTTACTGGGGTTTGGCTCTGCTTGGGAATACAGCTCACCTAATTGTCTGAAGCGGATGGTGACCCGCAGCTTGCCTGTTATTTGACACGGTAATTTATTCTTTATTTTATCCTTAAGGAAACAAGGGATCATTGCACATAAAAATAAAAAATACCTGTACTCAGAAATGTTTTTTTAAAAATTATATCAGATTCTCTTAGCACCTCATCATACTGTTTTTCTGTTACGTTTTCTGTGTGCCTTTCCTGGTGAAACCTGCGCTGGTCCAGATTCACTGTAACCCAGTGCTTCCTAGGCAGTTAAAATATTAAAATGTGCCCAGGATTTCCCTTCAAACAGCTGGAATAGTCAAAGCACTGAGTTGCTTCCTGGTGAGAATTTGTTGCTGACCTGTACGGTGGAGCCAGCTGCGGGTGGGTGGCCTTGGATGTTTCCAGGGATGGGGCATCCACCACCTCTCTGGGCAACCTGGGCCAGTGCTCCACCACCCTCAGCGTGAAAAATTTCTTCCTGATGTCCAGTCTGAATCTGCCTCCTTCTATTTTAGTGAGTGCAGCCATCCAGCCAGTGCCTTATTCAGTTTTAGTTCTGTTCATTTCTGGTGGAAAAAAAACCCAGCAAACCAGTGTTGCTTCCACTTTTGGCCTTAAAGTTCTGGAGTTGGTGACAATTCACTGTCCAGGTTCCCAGATCTGTAGGTGCGAGCCGGTCGCGCTGCGCGCTGCTGGCTCCGTTACCAGGTCAGTTACTGACCCTGAGCGCTTCTGCAGAGCAGGCTGCCGTTCGCTGCAGAAGATGTCCAGAGGAAGGACACCTCGTGCCGTAAAACTGTGACCTGGGAGAGTGGCGTGAGCGAGAACCCCGGGTTGTGCCCTTTGAAGCGGGGAAGGGAGATGTTCAGCCTCCCTGCCCTTGGGGGAGGGTATTCATCATGGTGGTCTCACACTTTATTTCCACTTTGATACCTGGCGCAGTACCCGTTGTTGTAATTTCTCTTTGCAGTAGTAATTAGCCCGTGTTCCGATTGCTGTGCTTAATCAGACCTGAGACTTGCTGAAAGCAGTGGAGGCTGGTGAGAAAAGAAAGGTGCCAAATTTGTTTTCTTAGGCTCCCTGATTTCTCTTTAACGAACTATAATATCCTGCATAATTTTAAGCACAAGTTTTGCATATTTTAAAAACGCCTTTTTGCAGAACGCTGTAGCTGTTTCCCGGAGCTCCCAGCTGATCGGGATCTGGTGCAATGTTCTGGCTCCTTCAAAATTTCATGGTAAAAAATGTCTCCAGCCCAGAACAGCCACTGTTTGTGTAGCTGGCAGGAACAGAAGCGGAGCACGGAGAAGGTGTGCGTTACTAGGGATTGGTTTGGCTCGAAAAGGATCCCTTTTTTTTTTTTTTTTTAATTTTTTTTTGGCACCTCGGAAGATGCCTTGTTTTGTTTGTTATCCGCTGCTGATTCATTTCTTCAGGCAGCTCTGACTTCAGTCTGAGGAGAGCGGCCGCTGCGCATCAGCGAGGGAGCCAGCACGTTCCCGTAGGCGTTGCAAATTTATCGATCCGTCCCAAAGAATCAAAGTATTTCCAAATATGGGAAACAGACAGAAATATTTCGAGAGTGCACGCCAAAGCTGAGGTCAAGGCAGTTCACTGAGAATTGCTGCAGGGATTTCCATGGACTGACCCTGGGGAAGGACTCGCCGAGCAGATGGGTGAGCTGCTGGGTGGCCTTGGCGGAGCTCGCCCGCCCGCCCGCCGTCTCCTGCGCATGAGGAGCGGTGTCCGTCCTGAGGGATGCGTGGGAAATGGGAGGCGGCCGCTGAATCTAGCCCTGTGTCCCTGCCATGCTCTGGTGACACCAGTGCTGGATCTCCTGGTGTTCCCAGAGTGCTCGCTCCGGTTGGTGTTGGTCTGACTGCTGGTCGGTGCTTTGAGAGCTGCCCGACAGCAGCACCTTTGCGCTTCAGCCTGCGCACCGTCACCGCCTCCAGCCCTACCCCGGCCCCAAAAAGTCACCGCCTCTCGCACAGAAACTTGTGTCCAGCCATATTGTGAGCCTTCCTTGACCTTCCTTGTGGGATGCAGGGAGGAATCGCAGTGTGTGTCAGAGCTGGTGTCTGGTGGTAGGAAAGCGGCGGAGGACTTGGGCAGGTTCCGGAGTTGAAACGCTGCCAGTCAGATGGCTGAATTGCAGGAACCAAACAAAGAGAAACGCTGTTTGTTTTGCGAGCCGCTGTAGTAAATACACACATTTGTACTCATCCTAAGTAAGGTTAGTCTTGTTAAAACAAACTGATATTTATTTGCTCTACTTTAACTGTGCTTTGAGAGCTGAATCCATCTTCTCGAGCGCCTTTTCCAGGCAGCACAGCCCTTTCCCGTGTAGATTATCACGACAATTCCCCGTGGGAGCGTTAAGCAGAAGGAGCTGGCCGTGCTGCCGCTCTCCCCTCCTCTGCGGGTGCCTCTCCCGCTGCTCGGGGCACTGCTGCTGCGTGCGCCATCCCTCAAATCGTCTCATTCCATGCGAGACTGCCAGTAATGTCGAGGAAAACGTTCTCCAATATTCTGCTTTTTATGCAGGATTCACTTGCCAGCCTGGCGTTCACATCATAACGGAGGATGGTTATAATGAAATATAAATATTTGCCAAACACAGGCCCCTCTCCTGGTGCCTGGGAATGAAATCTAGGCAGAGTCCTTGCAGCTGACACCAACCAGCCCTAACTCCTCGGTGCTGAGGGACGATGGGACAAGGCTTTCCCAAAGCAGGGTAGCTCAGTGGCAGCTGAAGGAGATGACTTGCACTTGATTGCCGTGCCAGTCGTGTCTGCTGGCCAGCACGCCTGCAAGGAGACAGGTAATTACCTCCTTAAGTGATTCTCTGACCTAATGAGGGCTGGTTTCCCATGGATGTATGCCTCCTGGTATTTAAATAAGTGCAAGCTTCAGCTGAAGCTTTTTTGGCATTCAGAGTGCTTCCCCTTTCTCCTGGATGCTCAGGCACTTCAGAAGAGCTGAGGTGTTGCCATCACCTTCTTTCGGTCCGTGTGCTTGCAGTGCCTCTCTCCTCCTCACTGCCCTGCTGCTCATCAGTACGGAGATGTTCATCCTGTCCTTGAAAGATCAACCTTTCTTTTCAGGTTTGTACAAAAGCTACTCGTGGTTCCAGATGTATTTGTGGAGGAGCACGGGTGTGTTTGGGCAAATATCCCCCAAAAAAGAAGGTATGAAGAAAAAACTTCGCTTCTGTGGAGCCAGGCTGAGGAGCTGGGAGCTGTGCTGGGGGGATGAAAGCTCCTCACTAAACTGCTCGTGGCTGACCTCCCAAAAAATTTGTGATGAACAAGGGATGAAGGGCTTTGGGCTGATGCTGATGGCAGCCGTGTCCTCAGCGTGGCTGTTGTATTTCTGCCCCTGCTTTTTAAAAGGTACCTTTTACCTCTGCTACTGTTTTTCATTTAAGCAGAAAGTGAAAGCCCTACACTAATTTTCTGGCCCCCTTATAGGGCAATTTATTAATCTGATGGAATGGCAGTGAGGTGACTAAGCTTCTACGCTACCTATTTTTAACTAAGAAAAATATCTAATTTGGTGTCAGGATTCATAAGCCAGCTCATGCTTTTTCCAGCCTGCTGTGATGGCCTCGCGCCCCGCGTGTCTGCACCAGGCGGTACCAGAACCTGCCGAGAGCTCTTCCTTCCCAGAAACATTCATCTTGGCGTCACCCATCACCCTTCCGTCTCACGGCTGTTCTGTTTTCCGTCCTGGGTCACTGAATATTTTATTTTTGCTACTTTCCAGTACAGTAGCCAAATAGATCTTCACTGGCAATTTCCCTTTTTTGTAATTTAAAAATGGAAATACTCAAACAAAAATAAAACCACGGGAAACTTGGACAAAGAGCAATCAGGGTAATTCTGCCAAAAGCAATGATGCTGCCAACATTCAAAGTGTTGTTCCTGTTGAGATGGGAAACAAGGAAAGTCTGGATTCACAAAATCCTCCTCCTTTTTGCTGCCTGCTGACACAAGCGGTGCTGTGTCAGCTTCCCAGGTGTCCCTCCTCACCAGCTCTCCCTTTCTGGGTTGGTGGTGAACCAGTAGATGCTTGGCTTTGCTTTGGCACCCAGGTCAGTCCCGTTCATGGGAACAAGCAAAACTACTTGCAGATCGTATCTGGGCCTTTCAAAGGAACGGAGTAAGGAGAGAGAATTCAGCAAAGGTGGCTTCGGGCAGCCTTGGGTTTATCCAGCTGTGACCATGAGGAGAAACGTGGTGTGGCCTTGAGGAGAGGGTAGAAGCAGAGCTGAGGGGGCTGCGTGTAGCTGGAGGAGCCTGCGTGGTTTGTAAAAATTGATTTAAAAAAAAAAAATATTTTTTGTTGTTACTGTTTGGTTTCTGCTTTGTTCAAGCAAAGAGATTTCTCTCGTCCTGTAAGCAGTATTGCCCCAAATCGCCTGATCCTGACAGATGCTGCTTCTAAAGGGAGTGAGTCTGTGCTCCCCAATCTTCACTTCTGGGGTCACAAAATGATAACAGCAATGACAAATTGGTGTGGCTTTGTGTCTGACTGTTCCTGGCTATGAGCCACAGCGGTTGAAATTATTAATTTCATTGCTCTCCTCTTCTCAGTAGCAAGTGCGTGTTGATGTTTCAGGAATTTTTACAAATGAATCCTCCCCGTTCCTGGGGACAGCTTGGCCGGGCCAAGGTGAGTGAGGGGGGTGCTGCTGGGGACTGTGGGGTGACGAGTGACCGCGTGGCCTTGTCCTGGTGCAGCGGTGGTGATGGGGTGAGCGGGGCTGGGAACAGGCAGATTCCTCCCAGGTAACAGTTCAGTAGTGAAGAGCTGGAGCAGAGTTGGGTTTATCCTGTTCCCGGATTGCCGATCCATCCTGCAGTGGGCTCTTCTGCCGGTCCCCTTCCTCACCAGCAGGACTGCGTTTCTCTGCTGGGCTTGGTTTGCAGTGGGTGGCAGGTTCCTTCTGCAGCTTCTTGCCTGCCCTGCTCAGTCCTAGTTATATAGTTCTTCAGGTCATTATCTTCTTTTTCAAGATTTTTGAACTTTACCCCTGTTTCTTTCTCTCAATTCACATCCAGATCCCACAGGAGACGTTAGAGAGGCCACAGAAATGAGTTACACATGAAGTGTTGTCGATGATTTTTATAAGCGAGCCGTGGTTTCCCTGCAGCGCCGTGCATTGGGTTTTCATTCCCAGTAGTTAGCTCCAAGTTACCCAGCTACGCGGGAGCAGCCGGGCGTTACCCGCATTCCTCAGCCCAGACAGGGGCTTTGTGTGGTGCCCGGTGTCCGGTCCCTCTCAGGCTCAGTGCCTCAGCCGGCGAGGAATGTTTTGTGAAGCTAGCCAGCCCCCGCAGCAAGAAGGTGATGTAGAGGGCACAGGCATCCTTCCCCCTTGCCAGGCACGGTGTCCATGTCGCGGCAGCTGCATCCGCGCGGGAGGGCAGCATCTTCCAGGTGCGGGATGAGGCTGGGACGTGCCTGCCCTCTGCGGGGACCTGCTTGTTAGCTGCTGCTGAGGAATGGATTACTGCGGGGCTTCGCGCATCAGCTCTTCAATTTTCTATTCCTTCCAGCAGTTTCCAAGAATTTGGGTGAGGTTGCTTCACAGTTCAGCGCTTTGTTTTAAACCAGTTTTGTAACTTGGCAGTGTCGCAATAGTTTGATTCTTTTTGAATGAGACAGACATATATATATGTATGTATGTGTCTGTCTATCTAAATACAAGTCTCGATTCCTGTTTCCTGGTGACCCTCTGGCTGCACAGTGTCAGGGCAGGGCCAGAACAGATGAGCAACCCTGCGCCCTTTGACTGGAGCAGGGAGGAAGGGCAGGGTGGGAGAGGATGCGACAGAGGTCTGTAAGGTCCTGGGAGACGTGGGGAGTGCAGGCAAGCATCAGCCTCTTGCAAAGACCCAGAGTTCTCAGGTGTGAAACCAACGACAGAGTACTTGGAGGTCCTTCCTGAAGAGTTCTGTCAGTGTAAAAGCCTCTCTGGTTTTATCCTGATGCATTCAGAAGTGTTAGCAGAGACATTTGTGGGCAAAGAATGCCCATTAAGGCTTGTTCAGCTCTAAGGGTTGGAAGAGCATCCTATTGAAATACCATGCTATCACCGCGGTTTTTTTTTTCCTTACGCTTTTTCCCTGTCTCTCACTCCATCCTCATTCCGTTCCTCTCTCCCCGCAGCATTTGCAATGTTCTGTGGCCGGAGCAGGGTGCTGCTCGGGAAGGGCCTTTGCTCTGATGCAGTGTGCCCGGCTTACACTTGATGTCCGTGTGGATACGGTACTGCTACACATTTTTTTTGTGTTTGGGAATTAAGGCCACCTTTCAAACCAGGGTCTCTGTGCAGTCAACAGGAGCTCTCCGTTTGCAGCACGCCCGGTGCACTGGTGGCTGTTTTTCAGATACGTGCAAGGGTTGTTCCTTTGTTTTGTTATATTTTCTCTTAATTTAATGTTATATCCAATTAGTTTACTAATAGCTGCTCCATTGTTCACTGAGCACAGATTTTAGGCTGAAAAATCCACAGAACCCAGGAAAATGTGGAGTAAAACTCTGACCCGTGGGCAATAAGGAGGGGGGTGATGTGCTCCGTGCCAGATATCTTCTCTCCGCTCTGAAATGGGATTTACTGCACTGCATTCATCCGCTCCGTGAGTTTGTACGCATTCTGGATTATTATCTTTGAGAAATAAGGAACTGATGGCAAGTTCGTGAGTGGTGTGCTCCGCTCCCGAGACGGTTGCTCTCTGTGGGCGCTTCCCACACAAGGACACAGCAGCTCAATCTGGAAAGCACTTTTTGGGTGTTTAGATTCAGTATTAGAGTTTTATTTCATGTTTCTGGGTTGTCTCCTGCTTTAGGTTTTCCTGGGCTCGGTTAGTTGGGTTTTGTGGGATTTTTCCGTGCAGAAGCGGGATTCCTGTAAATGGCATCGAAAGGGCGAAGCGCGGAGCCCGCCTTGCGTCCGCGTTGCTCTGCGGGTCACGCTGGTGGGGGGGGCAGAGCCTTTCCGCGCAGGGCCAGGCTGCTGGATATTTAATGCTCTTTGTTAATACATCCTCATTACATTTCAATTTGGGTGTAAAAAAGAATCTTTGTGGCTCGCTTTTGACTTAGAAATAAGCATATCTTGGAGTACCTGCTGGGCTGCTTATTGAGCGTGGGATTGGCAGTGTTGCATCAGTGACTTGAAAGTCAACAGAATTACACTGTTAATGGGTTTTCTGCTCTTTGGTGACGGGCACACTTTTAAAAATTGCATTCTTGGGCTTCATACCACTGAAATTTTTTGCTGCCTTTAGAAACCAAAGGTGATCCTACAAACAACCAAGAAGAAAATCTCTGCCAAAGCAGAGGAATTGGAACACTAGTGTGCCAGCCACAAAACAAAGTGCTAGAATGGATGAAAATATCCCAGGAAAGGAAGCAAATTTCCCATTTTCCCATGCCTGAGACTAGCTGCGCTGGCAGGAGGCTGCTCATGCAATGAAAATCTGGGCTGTCAGATAATGCTGGGAAACGGCAGGAGTGGAGACCTCAGAGCTTTCACGGGAGTGGAAGATGCTGAGCTCCCGAGCCCTGCAGACGAAACGGGACAACCTTGCCGTCGGAACGGGCCCATGGGGCGGAGGCGTCCCAGGTGCTTGCCCTGCGCGTGGCCGGTGTCCGCTAACCGTCGGGTGCGCGTCTGGGCTGGCGGCACAGGCTGTGGTGAAGGCGTTTGCCATTTGTGGTCCTGCTGCTGAACTGTTTAAGGCTTGAATCAGCATTTAAATATTTCTGTCTGCTTTCCAAGGCTCTTGGTGTTCTCCCGTTGACTCCAGTGGGCTCTGATGAGAGCTTTCCGGTTACAACACCCACGTGCAGTCTCCGTCTCCCAGCAGTGAAGGCACAGTGATTTTTTTTTTTGGTTTATCTTTAAGTCAGTGAACTTCCTACTGGGTGCCAGTTGGACAGTAGTCTACAGCGGAAAAATAACCTACATGATTTAAATATATCCTTTAAAATAACAAGCTTCCACGTAGGTGGGGGCAAGAGTAACCATCTTTGGTGCCCAGCGTCGTGGTGGGCAGAGCATCACCTGCCCTGTGCTGTGGAGCCTGACGTCGGGGGAGCTGGTTGCACCAGGGCAGCCGGAGACCTTCGCATGCCGAAGGAGGGTTTGGATTGTGTAGCTGAATTTTAGAGGTTCTCAGAAATGTTATCCTGATTGATCCTCGCATAGGCTGAGCACCTTGCTGTGTTGGCTCGGCGTGCGACGTGCCCAGCGCCACTGCGGTCACCCGGGCACGTTGTGCGCTTCTGGTTGATGCTGTTTGTGAGGCAGTCTTACAAAGCCATTGATAAAAACAAGCTCTGGGATATATTTAGCTAGAATAAATACGAATGGCAAACTGCTGTTCAATAATGCATTCAGATCCTTTATCCCATGGCGTGAAGAGCAGCTTTGCAAGAGGCAAATGTGTTGCAGGAGGAGAAGCTGTGGTTTCGGGAGTGTGATTCAGCGCCCGTAAAGCTCAACAGAGATTTGTGCTGACTTCACCACGGGTAAGGTTAGGCCCACGCTGCGGATATTTTCACTGTGAATACGTTAAAATAAATTACCTGGCCCCTCTTGTTTTGGGAGCAGTGCTGTTAAGGGCTTCTTGAATCCCACTGAGGAGAATCAGGCTTAAACCCATGCCAAACCGCAAACCTGAACAAGGTTAGCTTTAAAATGAGGTTGGAAGTGCCGTGGTTTAATTGGAAAATGTGAGAAGTGAAACGTGGCAACAGAAGCAGGACGCTTCTGCTGTGTTGCGTTGTTTTGCTGCAGGCAGTGCGACTCCTGGTAACTTGGCGGTTGACGTCCGTGTGCTGTGTAACGGAGCGATGAGAGCTGGTGGGGCTGCTGCAGCACGGAGTAAACATTCCTAAAGAACAGTTGTGCCCTGAAAACGTGTCCTGTCCCTTTCAGCTGGGTCACAAGTGTTGGTAATGCATCTGCTGCCCCTCCTGGGGTCTGCTCTGGCCACGAGCGAGGAGGAGAGGGAGCTCCCAACAGTGACCTGTCTGTAAGGTACGGGGTGAAAAGAAGAAACGGCCAGTAAATACTGTTTGCTAGGAATAACAGTGGTGGAAAAGTTAGTTGTCTGTTCCAGGAAAAATATTCTGTCTAATTTAATTTGACTCCTGTTCCCATGTTCAGTCAGTGCAGCTGTAGCTGTTCCCAGTTTGGCCGGAGCGACTCTGGGACTTGGCCTCGCTGGGCTGCCCTTGCCCAGGAGCAGAGGAGAAGAGGAGCCGTTCCCAAGGGCTCTCTGCTCCAGGCTCCATCATCAGGGATGCAAATCAGCATCTGCTCATCAGGGATGCAAATCAGGGCAGCGCATCGCTTGCGAGAGGATCTTCAGATTTCCCAACCTCCTGCTCCTCTGCTTTGTCCTTGCCACGTCCTCGCTGCGGTCAAATGGAGACGCAGGTTGCTGGAGTTTGTGAGCGACAGTAAAATGCATCTGCGCTGAAATAATCTGGCCCAGATGTGCTCAGCACGCACCGCTTGCCAGTCGGGGCTCCCTGCTCTGGTGAGAATCGGAAACTTCCTAGGAAAGATCACTTTTACCCTCCCCTCCTCAGTGTTGCTTTATTGTAAAACTTGCCTCAATTTCATCATAAAATGCACAAAGGGTGGTGGGTGTCAGGTTCTTGACAGTTTGTGTTGGGGTCTTGTTCCAGCCCAGGTTGTGTTGGCTTCAGACTGGAAGCTTGTGTGGATTATGATGTCACACTCAATCCGCAGAGTTTATTTCCCTTGCAAAGCCTGCTTTTTGTGGGCACAAAGAGCTAGAAAACATAAATATTTATCCTTAAAGGTTATGATGGCCTCACGTCATTCCAGTGTATTTGGTGCATGTCAGGTATAACTGCCTTAATGGGAGCTTACGTCTACCCAGCGTCCCTATAAACCTCCGAATTTGGGTGTGAACCTTCACATGGCTGTACATGTAGCCCACGCGGGGTTCCTGTGCCACATGACCAGCAACCTGCTGCGGCAGGGACTGGTGGAGATGTGATGTTCTCCCTGGCAAGGTAACGCAGTGGTGTGAGCCGCGGTGCCCGGCTGTACTGGCGGGCCCATTTTGCATCAGCTCAGCGTTCCTCAAAGAGCTCGTCCGGAAAGTCTGGAGCTGCCTGTGACAAACCTGTCTCCTGGAGATCTTCTGCAGCAGGAGGTGGAAAAGGACAAGGCAGAGATTCCTGGCCATGCTCATCTCCAGTATTTTTTGATTTATCTTCAAAGATGGTCAGGGATGACTCTGGAAGCGACCTTTTTGTTTTCGCCAAGGAAAGCCAAACTCTTGTTGTGTAAGATATTATTCGTGGAATTAACTGTACAGTAATGTACAGCTAAGTTACAGATGGACATCCTGGTTTGAGAAAGGATCTCCAAGGGTATGGAAACCAGAACTTCTGTCCATTCACATATGTGTCCTGTTGGGCATCTCCATTAAAAATGGGGGGGAGCTGTTGTGAGCCTGTGATGGGTTGCCCGGCATAATGGAAGGCGCCTTGGACTTGGTGTTGGAATTGATGGTTCCTTTGCATTTCTTTATATCCAGAGTGTGCATCCAAGGTAATAGTGTTGCCAGGGGCCTTGACAGAAGCAGAAAAAAGAAACTGTCGTTGCCTGAAGTCTGACCCTCATCTCAAGCTGGAAGATGGTTCACTATCTTGTTAGAGACGGCCGAGTTACAAGTGCCTGCAGTAGCGTTGTTGCGTGTAGGTAGCACAACCACCATCACGCTGCCCTGTTCCTCCGCCGTAAATGCTTGATTTATCTTCCTTTCTTCCAAACAACTCTGGATTACATTTATCAGAGCATCTTGCAGGGTAATTTCTTTATCGTGCTACTGATCATGTCTTGCAGGAATTTCTCTTATCCTGACTTAGTGGCCAAAAAATACTCAGATTTGTCTTCTCTTGGGGAGTTTGTGCCTTCCACTGCGGTCTCCTGGTTGATGGGGTGGGAGGAAAAATCTCCGTGAGTTTCACGATGCGTGTTTTATTTTACTCATACAGGTCATTCAGATTGCATTCAACGGAATGTATGTCTGCCTGACAGCAGCTTCATTAGCGTAATTAGCACCGTCAGTATTGTTGTTGCTAAAACACCCTCCTTTGAAGGCGTGGTGCCTGCTGAAGGGCCCGTGGCCGGGGTGGGAAGGCTCCTGCGCCCCGGCGGGGCCGGCTCTGCTGACCCTTGGAGCAACCAGGAGACACCCCCTCACCCAGACAGTACCCTGGGCTCTGGTTTTAAGGAAGAAAGAGTGACCATTTAATGATTAAATGCTGTTATAGTTGCATTAAAAAGCCGTTGTGCAGCTTGACCTGTGCGTGGGTGGTCAGGGGTGTTCCCGGTGCCTGCCTCGGCCCGGTGACGCAGCCCCGCTACCCCTTTGGCTTCAAAATGGTGGCTTCTGGGCCGGTTGCGGGGATGGTGAGTGGGACACTGGGGTGAGGGGGTGCGGTGGGGGCTCTCAGTTCCTGAAAAAAGGATTCGCGAAACTGGTGTTCAAGGTTTGACCTCAAATTTGGCAGTTCTCGAGGGTTAAGTAGCCTGGTTTAATTAGCATAGTTCTGGAGCAGACTTGATTACTGCTTTATCATTAATGTTGTATATGAGCAATTCAGTATTTTTTCCCGTTTTGTGAATTGTCTGAGCAGACTGTGATTGCCTTGAACGAAGCTGCTGGTTTAAATTATTGGCAAAATAATTTCCCGTGGATGGAGCGGGACACAAACAGCTCCTGATTAGTGACGGGAGAAACCAGAGGTGTGTTATTTAGTCTTATATAAAAAACTGATCTTGCTGTAATCTGTTCTGAAAGCATTCATATATCCTTGCAGATTCTCATTTTGAGGATCGCGTTTCTAGTGATTTAAAATTTCCACTGATGCTTGTTGGGTGAGAATCGATGGGCGACGTGGCCGGACTAGGCCAGTGATTCAACAAACCATCTAGCCTGTTGTTTTAACCATCAAATGGGCACAGGGAGAGATGTTTAGCAGGGGTTAAAAGAGCATTCTGTGAAATAGAGCTGGAAAAAAGTGAGGATTTAAAAGGCGTTTTTGTTTACTGGGGAAAATAAAAGGTTTCCTTATGGTCTGAATGCAGGTTCTGCCTCCAGAGTGGACGCTCGCGTGGGTCCCCTGATGCCGACGCAGGTCGCCCGGGTGGCTGCCGTCTCTGCGCCGGCGGTGACGATCATGGCAGCCAATCTGATGGAGCAGCCGTTAACAGGTGTGTAGATGTTCCTCTGCACTGGGTGTACTCCTGTAGCATATGCTGTGTATTTACGTACTTCCAACCAAACCATCCTTTCCATACCCCATGGAAATGGAAGGCTCCTAAAAAATCAACTCAAATTTTGCGACGTTTGCTTTAGCTAATTACGAGCGTGTTCAGTGTTTGGGATCCTGTTTACTCGCTCTGGCGTTTGGCAGTGGCTTTGCATTTGAGGACACAAAAGACGAGTTTCCAAGACGTCCCTGGGCTTTCCGTTTCCCATGCCGGTGGTATTCATGAGCGGTGCAGCGATAACGTGGTTATCTTTTGGAGAGCTGCTCCGTGAGGCCTTATTGGCCAGAGCCTCCACGCACGCTTTGTGCTGTGCTGTGCAATAAAACCGGTTTATTCACTGTTGTGTAAATGCGCGTGTGTTGTTGTGAGAGGAGGGGCAGTGCTGCCCCAAAGGCTGGAGGAATTCTTGCGGCTTTGTTTAGATTCACATATGCATGTTGCAAATCATGATCAAAAAGCGATCAGGTTTTGATAGGAAATTGGGAACATCTTTCCTAATAACGTAAAATTCCTCCTAGGATGATGTCTGAGCTCTGTCAATGGAGGTGGGATGCTGTGATGGAGCTGGAGAGGTTGTTCTCCCAGACCTGGATGCTCGCAGCCTTGGAGAGGGGGTGCCAGCCAGCCCAGATGCACCTTCCCAGCTGTGTTTCATGGAAAAAGCTGGGATTTACCAGGAATTACTTAGTATCAGTTCAGGTGTGATTCCTCTGATCCTCCACAGCTAGGGATTAGTGCGGTGGTAGAGGTGTTGCAGAGTCAGAGATGAATGTACTGGTTCAGTGCTGGTTCCCGTACGGAGTTTTGGTCAGGAAGCTGTCAGTTGTCCAGCTGGGCTGTTTCCTTGGTGGGTACCTCTGTCTCACCGGCTCTGCCCACGGCAAAAAGAGGAGTTTCATCAACCACTTTGTGGGCAGCTGTGTGGGGTAAGTCGGTCAGTGGAGCAGGAGGCTCCCTTCGGAGCGGGTCTGCCTGCTGTGCCTGTCTGCAAGATCCTGTGGCGGCAGCTACGCTGCCGGCTGTTCCAGCTCTGTCTGGAGATTGCTGAAATCTTTAGGACGTAGACACCTTGAACTGAAGGAAAGTTCGTACATGTCTCTTGTTGACATACCTCAGTTTGAAGTTTCTGATCTGGTTTGCTTTTGGTAAACGCCTACTTCTTTTGTCACACAACATCTGTACGGTTACTGTGCTTGAAGGCCTGCGTGCTCCTCCTTAGAGCCACTGGAATTGTGGTGACTTGCTTTGTCAGAAGCAGGTGAGACGGAGGAAATATTAAAGCTGTTCAGAGAACGCAGGGACAGAAAGACGAAGATTTGTACAAGGGTCGTAATGATTTGCAGCTTGTTGAAATCTGCCATCGTGGCTTCTAACACGTTTCGTATCAAATGTATTTCGTAATCATCTTCTTGGCAGGCTGGAAAACACAAACGCTCCTGATTTTTATCCCTCGTGCTGAATGAGGATTTAACTGTATGGAGCCTTTTGATGACTAGATGGCTTCTGGTGACAAGGCCAGCGTGACGTTTGGTCAGTCGGTCACCTAAATCCAGTGGGTTTACTGGTGGGAGGCCACCACTTTGGAAGAGCAATCGTTACATTTTTGTATGCACACAAGTAATGTAAATCGGATTAACATTACATTTTTGTTTCCTGCTTTCTATTGAAATACAAAATACCACCTTCTCCCTCCTTTTGTCATCTTTGATTTGCTGCCAGCTATGTTTAAGAGAAAAATGGTAATTTCACTCAAGGGTGGTATGGATTTTTCTGTAATGTTTTTGGGGAGGTCACAATCCTCTCTACAGTTGCTACCAACTGTCGTTATCTCCAGTGGAAAAACAATCAAAGCAGGAATGATGATTAGGAGCAATTGATAGTAATGGAAGTGTTTTCATGCATCAGCCTCGAAGTGCTGCATTTTTTTGGTGGCTCTAAGAGAGGACGAGGACAGACAAGTGCAGTACCTCCAGGTTAAGCCGTGAGCCTTACACCTGGTACGTAGGGCGCTTTGATGTTCATGTGTGGGCCTGTGCCACCGTGTTTCGCTGCCGGTAGATATGGTGGCAGTACTGAGCCAGCATACAGACTCTAGATGACATTTCAGGCATGCTCTTGTTTCGCAGTATGGATAAGGCTTTCCTTGGCTTTGTTTCTGGAGAGAAAATCGGGTGCTCAGCGAGTGTTGGAGAGTTGGAGTTTCCTTGTGACGACGCAAAGTCTGTCTTTCTCTGAAGACAAAATTAATAAAATTTTCTATATTTCTGGAGCAGGAGTAAATTTTGCAATGATCCTGGCTTCTAGTAAGGATTTGTTCTTGTGTTGGAAGTCCAGTCTCAACTACAAATCCAACTTCTTTTGCTTTGCAGTGGGTACAGGAGAGGTGGGGCTGTAACTGAGCTTCGCAGAGCTCGGTGTTGTTTCACAGGCGTGCAGAGCTCAGACTGTGAAGTGCCTTGAATACCCGAGCTGAGATCCCGAACTTGGTATTTAAAAAGAATCACACGGAGAGAGCAGAGGAAGGAAGGTCAGCAAGAATCTGCGCAGGTCTTTGGCAGGTCTTAACAAACTGTTTTCAGGCGACCAGCATCTCTTGGGCACTGCTGGCAGCGTGCCTGAGAAGTCCAGCAGTGCAATGAGTTTGTGCTAGAACTCTGCAGCAGGCGAGCAGCCTGTGGTCCGGTATACCAAACAAAGGATTTGTGCTCGTTATTCTGCTGTTGCCATCACAAATCTCAAAAAAAATAAAGGGCTGAGATTGCAGCCGAAGGAGAAAAAGTGCTGCTCAAGGAAGTGTGTTCTGAGAGAGGAGACGGGTGCTCGTGAGAGGGTGAGCCGGAGCAGGAGCTGCTTCCCTGGGGCGGTGGTGATGGGCCGAGGGGGATCCACGCCTGCGGGAGCGCAGCATGGGCCCGGCTGATGTTGCCGGTGCTGAAATCCCACACATGGCTCGAGGAAGAGCCGGCACAGGAGGAGTTGAGTCGGCCAGGTACAATTTTTAGGCTGATCTCAAAACCCCAAAGCAGTAGGTTGTGGGGAGAGATGGAACTGGCCTGCGGAGATGCTGGTGGGACAGTAAAAACCTGAGTGCTTAGATCTGTGCGCTTGAAGTAAATCCAATTCTTGGAAGCATTTAGGATCAAAATTTTAAACTTCTTTTGAGATTAATGGAGGTTTGGCCTCCAAATACCTTTGCAAAACAAATTTTTGTTATCTCTTTGGCCATAGTTTCTTGTGACATGAGTGAGTCTTCCCTCTCCCTCTCTAATTCTGATTTAATAAGATGTTTCTGATCATACACCTCCATCCTCTGTGCTATACCCAAGGTAGTTTTGCTGCTTCCCCTTTACTTTTCACACTGAATTATTCATGTCTCTGCCTGCTGCGGAGCCTCCACGAAGGCTCTTCAATCAGACATCTTTATCCTCCCGTCTCCGGCGCGTCCTTCGGCAGCGTTACGGCAGCTGCGGGAACGCATCGTCAGTAATTATGCTGCTAAGTTTAGGGGCGAGAAAAAAAGGTGCATGATTATGTTGGCAATATATCGTGGTAGCTTAATCGTCAGGCTGCGATTTATTAATGAGAAAAGAGTGAACCTGAGCGCGGATGTGGAGGGTGAACCACGCATCTTGCTGGCTGTCCTTCTCCCGTGTGTGTGGAGGAGCAAGCTGGAGCGATCCAAGAAGTCCGACAGCGGTCTGCTGGATGTCCTCCCTGGGAAGCGGAGCGGCCGGGGGGTCAGCGGCTTGGGCTCCTCGTCAGCTGGCTGCGTGGGAGCTGGCGTCCCCTGTGCACAGCGAGGGAGAAACAGAAGTTGAATTACTTTTCTCTTGACATTATACTGGGAGAAAACGGTCGCAATGTTCAACTGTAGCTATAAAAATAAATGACTCCTGGCGTGCACAGTGACATTCAGGGCTTTCTTTTGTTCCTTTATTTTAATTTTTTTTATTTCCATCTTGTTTTATATGTGCTGACTGTCCAAAATTTGGTGGAAGTGTATTTCACATACGGATGGCTCATGAGCTGCGTGCTGCAGAAGTTCGCTGACGTGCGCTGCGCTGGGGATGCTCTGTTTCGACAAAAGCTGCAGCACCAAGTCCCACTCTGGGCCTTCAGCATATACATGAGTGAAAGGTCTTGGCTGCTTCTTAAACCAACGTGATAATGAAGACTATAAAAAAATCAAAATTCTAATAATAATAAAAAGAAGAGAAAGAAGCAAAGCTGGAAGAGGAGTTGATGCAATTCCCCTGTCCCGTGTCCGTTAAGCATCTTTTCTCAAGCACGCATCTCCACATCCGGCTGCTCCTGCTCAAGTGGCAGAATCTGAACGGCGATTTGTGGCCGTTTCATCCGCAGCTGGTTGCCCTTCCGGAGCTGTCACTTCAGGGATTATTTCATGGCAAGAGCAGAAGAGTCAGGAGCTGGGAATGCCGAGCTGCACCGCCCCTCCCAGCCACGCTGCCCTCGGAGGGTGATGGGAAGAGACGGGGCGAGGTGATGAAATGCCTCCGTGAAACAGTTAAGGAACTGCACGCTGTGTGTCTTCTGCTGTGTTTTAGAACTGGAAAATATATGGGCAGGGTTTAATTAAAGCAGGGTGCCCTAATTGTGCCTCCAGACCTCCCAGAGCAGTTACAGTGGCGGGTGCCACCCCGCGTTGTCCCTGCGATGTCCCTGGCCTTCCCCAGCACTCTGCCGGGGTCTCCTTCCCCTTCCCAGGAGCCCAGCTTGTGCCTTGGGGAGAAACAGAAATGGAGATGTGTTATCTGCTCCCTCCTAGCTCCTGTAATACAGAATTTAATGGATGTGGTTTGTAAGTCTTCGTAAAAATGGAGTAAGTCGTCTTCTGAGAAAAATGGCGTATATTTAAATTTTTATTATTGTGCTCTACTGCACGGTGAAGCAGAGTCAAATGGCAGAGCCTTTTCCTCAGTGCGGTTCCTATTCTGTAGTCTGCGTAATTTTTAAATTAATTGAACAGTATTTTGACACGTGGATCTGATGTTTAATATGCAGTGCTTGCAAACAGTTTCTCAAAGGTGCTGTACCAAAGCCGTGGTCGGTTTGGCAGAGGGATGGAGCTCCGCAGCGCTGGAGATGGATGAGAGGCGAGGTGTGTTGTGGCTCCTCCTCGTTACGGCACTCAGTTCTGGAATAATTAACCAGTCGGCCGTTAATTCTGGAATAATTAACCAGTGGGGGCTGGCTGCAGGGCGGCTGTCCCCCCGTGAAGCCCGGGCGGGGGCTGCGGTGCAGAGCCCTGGGCGGCTGCGCATCAGCGGCCGTGCTCCCCGACGGGGCCGTCACTGCTCCGGTCGCTGGGGCGAAGGCGATGTCTGGAGCTGGGGAGGAGCAGCGGGAATAGCACAGCTTTCCCTGGTGCAGCTTAACTTGCGGAGAACACGTGTTCCCTGTGCTCCCTGCCGCGGGCGGCGTGGGCTGGGTGACTGGGGAGTGCCTTGGCTCAGACCCCCAAATGTGTGCTCTTAGAGTAAGGGAGGGATGAGAAAAAAAGGTGAAAAAGTAGTATCTTTTAAAATATTTACTGTGAAAATGACTTTTTACTCAATGTTAGCCCTGTGTCTCGTACCCACTGCCGTTTTAACCGTTCTGTACTGTCTCATGGGTTCTGTGTCAGCAGGACGTACACGTTTTGTAGTGTGGAAACACTTTGGGATGGAGCCAGCTGTGTGTAAGGGAGAGGAACCTGTTCTCACAGCTGCTTCCAGTGAAGATGCAATTCCACGCTCCTTGGGGGTTGCCACGGAGGTTAACCCAGAGCACAGCAGGATCTCGGTGCCCCCGGGGAGCATGGAAAAAAGCTCAGAGCTCAGGGACAGCAGGACAAAAAGCTGAGTGCAATGAAAGCCTAAAACGCGTGGACGTGTCCGGTTAACACACAGCGTGATGTTTGGGAAGGTGATACGGTCCTCACATGGATACGCGTGTGGTAAAGGACGGAGCGTGGAGGAAGAGGTGAGGAGACTTGGAGCCGCAGAGAGTGGTTTTGGTTTTTCTTCATCAGTTTAGGGTTGTTGGCAATGTGTTGCACATTAAATGAAGTCCTTTCCTCCCACAGGTAACGGCAAAGAGTCCAGCAGATCCTCCTGCCCGCCGACCTTGATTTTACACGCGGAGAGGAAGAGTGCTCCTGTGGACAGCCACGGCGATAAGGTCTGCGGGGGAGTTCCTTCTTGTAAAAACCTCTTTAAAGTCTTGAACGGCACAAATCAGTCAGGCTGAAGCACCGTCCTGTGGCTGGAGCTGTGCTGGGGGTGGTGGTGGGGGATTGTTTCCTGCAGTCTGTTTTAAAGAGCTCTCTGTTTAATTTATCGCGGTGCTTACAGGAGCTCTGTCGCTGCGGTGTCAGTGTCACAGGAGGGATGCTCACGGCTGGATTTCTCCCCGTGCTGGAGGAGAAGCCGGTGCGTGGGGTGTGTGTGCAAATGCGGAGGTGGGACGTAGCCCAGGAAAAGACTCATGGGCCGCGAAGCCGAAGGGCAGAACCAGAGTGTCTGTGACTGTCTCGCTGTGCTGGAGCTGGGCTCCCCCTTAGAGCAGGAGCCCCTCGTGGGGCGTCGCGCTGCTTACCGCAGCATCAGCCCCAGCGGCAAGGAGGAAGTTTTTCACGGTCCCCACCTTTTTGGCGTTTCTAATTTAAAATGCTGTGCGCTCCTTTGGCATGGATAGTTGCTTAAATAAAACTGTCAGGTAAAGGTAAACGGAGAGCAGAGAGCACGTGCGGCTTACGGGTGGGTACTACTGTGTGCGTGTAGCTCACTGGCTTTCTGTGAAAAAGCCTAGATTATAAAGGAGCAGGACCTAAACCTACTCCCAGCTTCTATGAAATAAATGGAAATACTTGCTTTCCGCACGGCTCATGCAGACAAGCTGAGAACGGCTAAAGCTGAGAGAGGGAAGCCTTTATCGGAGTGGGGGGTGTGGAGGAGCATCTCGGGCTCAGCAGGCAGAGGATGCTCGCAGCCGCCCTGCAGCCCGGGAGCGGGTGTGATCTGTTCTCCCGCGCTCCCGCTCCCTGCACGCCCGCCTTTGGCAGCAGGAGCTCTGTCCCGAAGGAGGAGGACCCGTGGACTGCGCTTCCGTGCAGTTTGTTTTTGTTTGGCGCGTTCCTGTCACGCCACCGCCGTTAGGCTCTGTGCGAGCAGACCTTCCCTGCTCGCACGGCACCGCAGGTGTTCCCCATGCCGGCAGCTGCGCTGGCGTTGGGGCACATTCCTCAGGGCTTTAAATTGGGAAAGACTTTCAAGTTGAAGATCTCTGGGCATATGCTTTATTATTTTTTAATTAAGTACGTGCTTCTCATGTCTTGGTACGGCACTGAGCAGGATCCCTGCCTTCCTCCCACGCCTGCCCCGTGCAGTTCGTTTCCGTGAGCTCCCACAAGGAACTGCTGTTCTGCAGCGGTGAAGCACTGCTGAAGCCAGGAAGGGTTGCCAGTGTCGTTGCATCTTTGGGAAGTACCAGAAAAGCCGCTCGGAAGCCAGCCGGCAGCACTGGCAGCCAGGGCACTGAGCAGTGCAGAGCAGGGTGGGCTCCCCGGGCTTGCTCGGCTGCTCCCGCTGCGCCCGTGCAAGCAGTTCCCTTCGGCCGCACGCCGCCTCCGGTGCTGGAGCCGGTGTGGGGTGACATTTTGATTATTTCCCGTTTATCTGGGCTGTTCTCAAGGTGGCTGGTTGTTCATAAAGCCGCTCGTGGAATAATGGCGATAAGGGTAATCCACTTCACGTTAAAGAGAATGGTTTGTGTAACAGTGACAGACTTCTAAACCAGCTTTATTTCTTGGCTAATCTCTCTCTCTCGTTCCAGGATCATTCTTTTAAAATCGTAAATGAGGATGGCAGCACGTCCAACGGCAACAAGCCCGTGGCCTCCACTCCAGTGCCGGGATCACCATGGTAAGCAGATGCAATCAGACCTACTAGGAGTCCTTCATCAGCGCTGTTTCCCTCACCAAGCGTACGTTAGTGGTCTGGTACCAGGGAAAACACGCTGCCCTGGGTGTTAAGTAGCAGTGCTGGCTTCCTGTTCCAGCTTCTGCTCGATCCTCTTTCTCTCCTACTTATTTTATTGGGGGTGGACAACTCTTGCTGTCTTGCAAGAGTGGGGTTAGTTTCAGGCTGTATCAGTGAAAATGGTTGTGTCTCATGGGTTTCCTGACCACGTTCCTGTTCAGGTGACTATGTGTTGGGTAACGTGATATTTTAATCTCTAAGAAGAAACCTTCCATTTCTGGATTCCCGGAGAACTGTTTGGTGACCCAGCGAGTACTCTGGGTGTGAGAAAAGGCAAAAAAACCTGGTCTGTGGGACCAGAGGGAGGGGGCATAGTCCTCCTGCTGACAGCTGTCCCCTGTTCTGGGGTGACAGTGTCTCATCTGTCCCATGGCTCATGGTGGAGCATGGAGCGTGCTGGGAGGGTGCTTCAGTCACAGTTTACCATTTTTTTGATAGGTTGAAACTAGATATGCCACAAAAATTCAACAAATTCTGAATTTACATCAACCACTCCCTGCCTGCTGGTTGACTCCCTGCTTCTGCAGGACCCATGGTTGATGTTTTCACCACGCACCTGTCAGAAGTAGCTACCATAATTTTTAATGGCAGGAAAATTTTCAGGACTGTTTATCAGACCTTACCTACCTTATGAAATTTTAAAAGTACCAATATAATCATCTTGTGCCCTTACTCATTCTGAAATTATGATTTGCTAAAGGGAAACGTGAACATAACAGTATCTGCATTTCCAGTTTGTGCTCTGTGACAAACAAAATACCACACGTCCCCTGGGGATAATTGAACCCGTTATTGTACCAGAGAGGAACAGGTGACGTGTGACATGGGGAACAGGACATTAATTTTAAATTAAATGTCAAATTATATTAGTCATGGAAAAGCAAAGAGGTGTCACGAGGGACCCTGGCATTTCTAACCTGGGGTGATGGCGCGTGACGGCGGTGATGCTCAGTGATCGGTGAGCACCATCAGCATCTGTGTGCGTGGCCGGCAGAGCAGCGCGTTTCCACACCCACTGGCTACGGTCTCTGTCAGATAACGGCTTCGGCAGTCCCACATGCGTGTGGCAGCACCGCAGATCCCACACAGGTTTCACGTTTACCGTCATACGCAACTAATTCCCAAAGCAGTCCGTGTTCTGCCGTGTGCGTACTTGCCGACGGAACACAGTACAGCAAGGAGCGCTTCAAAGCAGACATCTACTGCTGGCCAGGATTGCCCTGACTGTAATTAATAAAAAGATAACAATAACCCATTTGAATTAATCAGCTGCGTCTGTCCTCTTCACCTAAACACCAAGCTTTTTCCCTTCCCTCTGGGATGGCTGTGGTACTCGGGAGCGGGGAACTTGCTTTGGGCCGTTCGCCGCAGAGGCTTGGGCTGCTGGGCCGGTGTTCCTGGGAGAACTGGGGCTCCCGCAGCCCCGAGGTGCAGAGCGAGAAGTCGTAACGATACCTGATGGTTGCCGCTCGGAGGATTAGGGCATCCGTCCCGTGGGTGATGCGAACCGGAGGTGGTGCGTTTTTCACTCTGTGTTTGGGTGGTGATGTCTCGCCCCTGCTACGCGGGTGCGTTGGGTGTCTTGTTACAGTGCTCGGCAGTGACGCAGCCTTTTTCGTACTTGCAGTCTTTTACCCAGGCCAGGATTCTTTTTAAACCAGGTTTGTTCCCTGCTTTTAATAACAGTTAAGCAGCAGAGCTGCTGCTGCTAAGATTTGTTCCTTCCAGGTGTTTGTGCTTCAGAGAGACCCATGTTTTCCCGTTATAAGAGTGTGCGTGTGCTGGTTGTTAGTTTTCATTAGGATTCAGAAGGTGCAGGCTCCAGACTGGTACTCTGTTTGTTTATTTACGTACAGATTTAGTGAAGTACAACGTGAGGGTTTCGAATGTCTATTAAGGATGGCGCGATACTTATTTTCTTATTATTTTAGCTGATTTAGAGTGAATGTCAGGACAAAAGGCTGAGCTGCTGCCGTGCATATTTTGCCTGACCAAGTCAAGAAACCACAGTTTGCACAGCAGAGCTTGGTTGCATTTTTCAAATTCGAACCAGCAATGGTAAAAATCAACCTGAACCTTTGTGGCAGGCTTCTGCAGGGGCTGGTTCCCTTCTGCAATAGAATATTTCACCTCCTGGGTGTTTTGGGGGTGTTTAGACCGTTTCTGTGGCATCTCATTGCTATGGAGGGGTTCTCTGCGAGGCACTGGCTGGGGCAGGCTGTTGGTCGGAGCCTCGCCTCGCCCACGCGCTGCACACAGGATGCAGCCAGCCAGGTACGGTTTAATTTCTCGTTCGTGGGCGTACCTGGCGTTCTCTAAGCACAGTTTGTCGCTTGGACTAGGTGTGTAGTCTGGACTGGAGATGACCGGGTCTTCTTCTTCAACCCTACAATGCAGCTGTCGGTCTGGGAGAAGCCGGTGGACCTGCGGCACCGCGGCGACATCAACCGCATCATCGAGGATCCGCCTCACAAGCGCAAGCTGGAAGCTGCAGCAAGTAACTAAAGCCCTGTGATTATTTGCCTCTTTTTAAACTCCAGTGTCGAGTGAAACTTGGCCGCTAAGTACGTTCGGTGAAAGTTTGATAACCGTAATTAGAACAGTTTTCCTTTAGAAATTCCGTATAAGGTATTGTGTTAAAATTGATGTTTATTGCAAAATCCTTGTTTTCAGTGAAGTGCTGAGCTGAGGGATGGAGCATTCTCGTTATTGGCAGTGAGGAAACAGGTGGCTTCTCACGTTGGATGAACCTCTGATGTATGAAATACACCTCAGTGGACGCTGTCTTTATGTTTTATTACACTTTTTCCAAGATGTGCGTTAGGAGTGCATCACCCGTGCGTTGTTCAGCTGTTACACAAGGCAGATAGTCCATAGCTAACGATGGTCCAGCCAAGTTGTAGAGGGGGAAAGCCCCAGCAGTAAGTCTCTAATGAGTGGTAAAGGTTTGGTGGAAACACGAGTGCTTCTGGCCAAACACGACTCCGCCAGTCACCCTCTAAGTGCTGTGGCAGGTGGTTCCGCTGTGGCACTGGCCTGACGGGACAACGGTGGCTGAAGAATGAGATGGGATCTACAGGAATAGATGTTGAGTGGGTCAAGGTACGGTTGAAAAGACTCCCCTTGGCTTGCCAGTGATCCAAGGTGTTTGCTGCCTGTTCCTCCCCAAGACGGCTGGTGCGCGGAGGCAGTTTTCCCGGACTGACTCTCCCATCCCATCTCCTCACTGTGCTGTCTTTTTGGTCTGCTGTCCATTGCTTGTTCAGTCCAGGTCTTGTCTGGGAGCAGCCCAGTGTCCCAGCCTCTGCGGTGGTGGCTCCGTAGTTTGTTCCACCACATTTCTCTCAGATTTTGCTTCACCCATTGATGCTGGCTCCCTTTGCTCTGTTGCTGGGAGCTGCTCCGTGCTGTCTCATTGCTGCTTTTATTTCCTGACGCTTTATGTTGGCTTTCCCGGGAGGATGTCTAGGTGCATGGCAGTTGTTTGAAATGCTGCTTGTCTTGGTCAGCTCCTTGTAGTTCTTGAATCTTCTGCTCTACAGCGGTTTCAGTGGAGAGCCTCCCTCAGCCAGTGCCCGCTCTTCAGCGGTGAGGTCTAGAAAAATGGAAGGGGGGAAAAAAAAAAAAGACAGACACTTTTGTCATTCTTTTAACATGTAGTAGTTTATAACTGACAATAAGGTAGCTCTGCCAGTCCTGGGGCTGCAATGCACGCTGCGATCCGCCGGCATGGCTCCCAGTGAACCGCTGCGGCGCTGGGGCTGTGAGGCTGCGTGGGGCCTGGAGACGCCCGTCTGCAGGGAGGTAAAAGGGAGCGATGGTCAGGATTTGTGTTATTAGCAGGTGGTTACTGAGGAAAAGCCACAGAGAGGGGTTTTCTGTAAGTGTAGTCCTTATCGACGCAAAATGTCATTATATTTTTCAGTATAAATTTCAATCGTCAGATGTTTATATAGATATAATTTTTGTTTATGGCTGGAATAACTTTAGCTTGAATAACGGTAGCCATATATCTAATAATTCCAAAGTGTATCGTATCTGCTGAAGTTCATTCTTCAGGAGAACAATGTAACATACGGTTTTATTACAGGATACAGTGAAAGATCGATTAATTACTGACAAGGGGAACGATGGCCAAAGACAAAACTGAGGGTCACTCTGCGTGGTCTGTAATTAATTAATAAGAGCCTAAAGTCATTCTTGACATATGCCACTTCAAAAATCTGGGCTTTGCTGTGTGCTCCATCCCTTTTATTTATTACCTGTAAGTACCACCAAGATTTCCAGGCACTGCTGTCTTTACGACCGTGGTTTTCATGGCTGCTAATGGTCTTCATCTTCCTTGATCCACTGGGACCCGCGGTTCCTCAGTGTTTGAGACAGCCAGGTTATAATTAGTACATATTAGCTACTGAGCTGAAAGGCATTATTTGTGGCCATTTCTCGTAGCTGGTAATCTGGAGTAAATAAATAACACAAATGAGCTGTGTGCTTGCAACAATGGTTGCCAAATTTATTTAGCTGAGTTGCTGCTGCTGAGTTTTAATTAGAGTTTTTAAATCAAAGGCACAACAAAAGTTGGCAAGCGTAGTTATTCACGGGGTGTTGCAGGTTATCTGCACATCGCTCAGATCAAGTGCACTCA
This sequence comes from Ardeotis arabs, assembly GCA_011801015.1. Taxonomy (NCBI): domain Eukaryota; kingdom Metazoa; phylum Chordata; class Aves; order Otidiformes; family Otididae; genus Ardeotis; species Ardeotis arabs. The sequence goes on from JAAGAY010148410.1 coordinate 33,669, forward strand.
TAATTCAGGCATCAATGAAAAATTACTCGTTTATCAATTACTCTGCCACCACAAAGCGTTAGTTCTCAGGGAGATTTATGAGGGCGTCGGGGCCCTTCGCTGATGGGTTCCTGTCAGGCTGTCCCGTGGGACTGGGGCGGAGGCGCAGCCGTGCTGGAGCTGCTCTGGGCCGGCAGCACCCAGCCCCTCCAGCGCGGACGTCGCCTGGGTGGGGGTCCCACCGCTGCGGGACGGACGGCGGTGCCAGGACTCGCGTGCCTTGGTCTTCCCTGGTCCCCCGGTCAGGGCTGTCTGGCAGCGTATTGATCCATAGCTGGTGTGATCCCTGTTCAAAACAAGTTGTGATTTAGTTCACTCCATCCCCACAAAGATTTTGGAGCCGTTAGCATTCAGACAAAGATATGAAGCATCTTCCCTGGGAGCAGCGTCGGCAAGCTCCTGGGCTTACCTGTGGCACATGGGTGCCAGGTCTCTTTGCACAATTGCCGGTCAGATTTCTGCCTGTGGTCAGTGGATTGACAGCGCTTGAACTCACCTGGAAATGCTGGGAATGAACCGGGATTCACAGCATGGCTAGGATTAGCTGAGTGATTCAATTAACCAGCGCTAAGCTGGATAGATGGTGAGACAGGGACAGTGCTCTGCCTCCTGATTTCGTGGAAAGGTTACTGTCAGGTGATATTGTTCCTCAGAGCTTTGAATCAATTACTGGAGTTTGTGCTCGGCTGCGCTCTTCCCTTTCGCAGGCAGTTTGTGATCTCAGCAGGGTCCAGCGGTGCGATGTGATTCTCCTGAGTGAGAGCGTACAGACCGCTTGCCACGTCGCACAGAGTTTGCCATTGCACTGCCATTTTAAGGGATGAGGCTGACTCTCATCCCGTTTATCCCAGACCGTATGCCCACGAAAAGCAGGAAGGGTTTGCTGGAACGCGAGGAGCGGCAGGAGCCAGCCGACGGATGTCGGCTCTGAATAAGGGTGTATGCTACCAGAGTTCTTTTCCCTGAAAGCGATACGGTAATCAAAGATTTGGTTTTATAAATGCCCAGTTCACATATTTTTCACAACAAAATTTAAAAATTATATATCCTTTTCAGAAATCTATGAAAGATCTTGTCATAAGATGACTTCAAATTCAAGTTCACCTTCAGGTCGCTGGGGAGGTTCGCGTAAGCGTTGGTCATCACCAGTGAGCTGGCTCTTGTCCCGTGGAAGGGTCGCACAGGGAAGGCTCGCTGCAGGGCCGAGCTTCGCCGAGCATCCCGTCGGGATTCATACTGTCTGAGTGTAGCGCAGCGTCTGTGTGTTGTTCGTAATGCTCATAGATTGTCAGGAATTGAGATCAAATGCTCCTCCTTTTGCAATGCCATTCCTTTCTCCGTATTTATCATTTCATGTCATTGTTGGCACTGCATCCGTTTGCCCCCGCTGTGCCTTTCCTCCTCACGTGGTCTCTGTTCCTGGGCCTCGCACACCGCAACGTTACAGCCGGCGTTTGATTTTTACTGCTCCTTTCACAGTGACTCAGTGTGTGCTGTGTTCAAGCACTGAATGTAAATAGAAGGTAACATTTGCTGCAAGCAGACTAATAAACATGCAATTTCCCTAAAACAGGGAAACAAAATGAGCTAAGGAACAAGGTTCTTAAATTGAGACTTGAAATAAATGGCCATTCTCTGTTGGCTTCAGTGATACAGGGATGGACCCTGCGTTCTAGCAGATCTCTTGGAGTTTCATCTGGTTGCAGTGAGATCACATCTCACCATATCAAGTTATTCAGACCTTTTATCTCCATCATCTAAGTTCAATTTTATATTTATTTTTAATTTATTTTTTCATACTTTCCTAAGTAGCCAGACGTTTTTCCAGTGCCAGTCCTGTACCAGACCGCTGAGGCGCGATGTTTCTGGTGTTCCTAAGTTAACCACGTCCAGTTTGGTGTTGGTGTTTCTCAACCAACCTGTGGTGAGCCGCGGAGGAGTCCCCAGCACAGACCAGGCACTGGGTGGACACGGCTTCTGCTGGCCTGTCCATGTGGATGCTGGGGAAACCTGCGGGTTGTGTACACAAAAAAGAAGTTTAGGTTCCAGAAATAAATGTCTGTTCCATGTTTCATGTCGTGAATGAGCGATGAACAGTTTTAGTCACAAGATGAACAACGAGTGGTTTTTCAGAACGAAAGTGGTTGGGTTTGTTGCTGTCTCTCATTGGGATGACGGTGTTTCTGAGGGTCTGGTGAAATACCTGGAATTTTAAAGCTGTGTGTGGAGAGTGGAAGGTGGTACACGCCTGAGCAGCGGCCAAAGGCAAGAAACAAAAGGTTAATCTGAGAAATTTGTGTTCCCTTTTATCTACTTCAAACCTAATAACTGTTTATTTCTCTTTAGCAGATAAATATGTTAGTTCTTGTCCGGGAGATGAAAATGATGATCTTAGCACCAAAACTAAGAGAAATAAGTAAGTTCTAAAGTTTACTTATCTGTATGTAATGTGGGGAAGCTAATGTCTGGGACAGATAACTGCAAAGAGAAATACAATTCTGTGTGGATAACTGCCCTAGTAAATTGTGCTATGAGAGATATCTGGAGGTGTGCTCCTCTTTCACCTTTATCACCATGTGTGTTTCAAATTCCCGTGAAGTAACAGGCAAAAAAAATCCTGTGGCAAATAAGCAACTCCCTCACCCTTTGCCAAAACAGCAAGAAAATGAGGTAAAGTGAATATACTGGAAATAATTCTGTTCTCTCCTAACTTGCTGTCCTTACCCTGCTGCGCTGGGTCGCTCTTTAACCTCCTTGGGGCGTTCCATGGATTTGTGTTGTTGTGAAGGGAAGGGTCAGATACTCCTGAGCTGAATGCTCGGACTACTTAAGCATTTAGTGCTTGGTATAAAAGAGGAGATTTATCCTTCATATATACTAAATATGTACTTTTACTATTTACATAGTATTTAGTATTTATAAACAGTATAAAAGTTTGTTTAGTGTGAAACTATTTAAGAATGCTTTTATTGGCGTCAGCGCGTCTGACGATAGCGAGCCGGTGTTACGACCTGTGTGCAGAAGCGGGCATTTTCCGTGTACTATTAATGTGATTCCTTTCAGTGGCTGGCTGAGAAAATGTGAAAATGCCTTTCCATTAATGTACGTAAATGGAATTCAGAAAGTCCAGAAGCTTGTTCATAAATTCCGGAAGAAGGCACTTGTCTGTGCCGTGTGTCGGAAGGTCGGGCAGTGCCTCTCACCCTCTGCTTGAGGAGAAGGAATATTGTCTCGTCTTCACGGGAGTTCCGTGACTTACTCTTAAAGACTAACTCTGGGTTTTTCAGGCTCTTATTTTCTTTACACTCAAAAGGACATGGTCAAAATAGTTGAGACCCAAATATGGACCACCTTTTAATGTATTTGCAGAATTTATCTTTTATTATTTTCTTTTAATTTTTTTATTAATTGTAGAAATCCATTCTGAGATAATTTTATTTGTCTGCCGATGCTGCAGTGGCATCACGCACGGCGAAGAGCATCCGTGGGCTGGGTTGCATCCTTTGGGCCTTGACAAGGTCGCTTGAGTCACAGGCGACGCAGGCTCGGGGTCCCGCTCAGGGCTCTGAGCATCCCCAGGGCTGGAGCCCCACAGCCTCCCTGGGCAGCCTGCCCCGCGCTCCCACCACCCGCACAGTAAAAATGCTTTTTCTTCTGCTTAGATGGAGTTCCCTGCATTTCAGCTTGTGCTTCTTGCCTCTGCTCCGTTCCGTGGGTACCGGAGTTACACAAAAACATCTCCCCACCCTCTCCGTTTGGAGATCTGCAGGCTTCCAACATCGCACTGCCCCTGTGTCCTTCCGAGTAGGAAGTCGCAGAGCTGCTTGTGCAGATTATTGTATAATTTGCTAAAGAAAATGGTATTCTTTACTGCCATTTTTTGGCATGAGAAAAGAGTCCATGCGATTTGCAACATCATTTTCCATTGTGTCAGGCGACGGAAAGCGCGAGGGCTCTTTGGTGCTTGGCTGGTGGAGCCGTGCACTGTATTTCTCTCCATTTCAGTCTGAAAAAGCTCTTTGTGCGTACTGGAAATTGGATTGGGCCTCTCATGGATCATGTCACAGTACAAAATTTGCTGTTACGATATAAAAGTCAGTGTCGTTCTGTGAAGAACACCGATCTGGTGTCTCTCAAATCACTGGTAATGCAGCATCATTTTAGGATAAATGTCAGAGCAATGTAATTATTTGTAGAAGGAAGAGAATACGCCAGGGCTCACATTACGTACTGATCTAATTCGTTTGCTTAGGAATAAAAAAGTGTTTTCCTGTTGAAATTTCAGACTAAGTATTATTCCACAGTGGGGAAAATTGCATCAGTAGAAGATGCAGCCATGCCTTGTAGGAGGCTGAAAATCAAACCGCCTTACGGTCATTATCCTCACTTGAACCTTGGGAGAGCTTGAAGGCTCCTGATCTTTCCAGAAAGAGACGTAGTTTGTACTGGACCCACCCACTGCTCAGAGCAGTCAGACCCACCCACTAATCTGAGGCAATCTTGGCTGTTGGGATAAACGTAGACCTCCTGGCGCTGGCGACGGGCGGGTTCTTCGCCGATGCGTTATCCCAGGTTTGGCCGTGCGATGCATTGCCCAATTGCTTCCCATAGGAGCGAGCTCATGGGGTGCATGGGAGCACAAACTAGAGATTAGTATTGGCTTTCAGGTTTTGGGGCACAAAAGCAGAGGAAAGAGAAATAAAACAAGATGGGTCTCTTCAGTCACTCCTTTAAAGTCTCCACTCCTTGACAAATTTTATATAAAGCTGTCACTTTTCTGCAGCTTGAAATATAGCGCAGTGTTTTGCTGCCAAGCTCCTCTCTGATCATGCCGATAGGCCATCCTTCCCCGTAACGAGCTGTCGGAGGGCCCTTGGCGGGGCCCCGTGGTTTAGTAACGAACTCAGATTGGGGTCGCTTCTCAGCTGCCAGCGCCCACGCCCTGCCCGCCAGCGGCCCTGCCATCCCGGAGGGTTCTCCAGAGAGGGATAGAAATCCCCTCCAAGTTGACAATCACTGAACTGTTTTCTGTCTTACCTTGTTAAAGAACAGAAGATTCCCAGGCTGCTGGCCAGGGGAAGGCTGAAACGGAGGAGAAAAATGAGGAGACACCAATGTCGCAGGTGACACCTCCCCTGGAAGAGCGCATCACCCGTTTCCGAGACATGCTTCTGGAGAGGGGGGTAAGAAACGCGCGTCCTTTCCTTGACACGTCACAGTTTTGAAAGCAGGGCATCATCTGGGACCGCTGCAGGAACCATCTGATAACCGTGACTTGGCAGTCCAAGGAAGAATTATTGAGAGGGGGTTTTTCTGTCTGGTAACCGTGTCGGGTTTGTGTTGCTTTACGGGGACTTTTCGTCCGATGCCATCCAGTGAAACATGGCCGTGCAGAACCGAAAGCCCTTGGCAGGCACGGTTCCAGAGAAATTCCAAAGGGAACCAGAGATGGTAGCTCCACCAGCACAGACCAGTGGCTTGGTGGTGCGTGGGGACCGCAGCCACACACCACACACTCAGGGGTCCTGTGTGAACCCCAGAAATGATGAACAGAGACCGAGACTTGTCACGTACGTCACCTGAGAGACAGCGCCTGCCTCAGGAACACTTCTGCCCAGCCCTTTGCTTTTTTTGTCCTGGGAGAGGTTTCATCACCCGAACTCCAGTGATCCCAGCAGTGGGAAGCCAAATTCACTTGCTGGCCATCCAGATCCCCCCAGTCTGTTAGGAAAGGGCGTAATGGAGTCTCAGGAGGGCGAAGAGCACCTGCCTGGCTGTCCTTGGACTTCCCTGGGAAGAGCTGGGGGTTCCAGCTGCGGCTGAGGTGCAGGAGCACAGGATGCTGAGGGCTTTGGGCTGGACATGGACAAGAAGAGGTGGCCCCCCTACGGGCAGCCAGGTGAAAGCAGCTGGAGCGTCGTTCCCTCCTGCAGACCTGGCGGCCCCGGAGCTGGTACGGTTTGCGGGAGGGCTCGGAGTTACTGCAGCCAGTTTGCCATCACTTAATCAAGATTATGAGTCGATAGATGGAGCAGAAATTCAGTTTGCAGATGGAACCCATCAGTGCTGCGAGCCTCGTGACCGTCGGTGAAATACGAATTACAGAGCGCGTGATAGCATCCAGCGACTGGCTTTGTCAAGAGCTTCGGCCTGACTTCTGCTTTTTGTGGCAGCACTTCTAAACCGGTGCTGAACTGACCGCATAAAGATTCCCATCAATGTGAGGAATTGCGGATGCCGTTATTCATGTACGTAAAATCCCCTCCACAAAAGTTCCTCTCGCAGTGTCCCTTCCTCCAGAGAACTGGTTTGGAGCGTGGGTGGAATAAGCAGAGTGCCAGGTTTGGGGGCTCACCCTGCGGATGTAGATGGGTGTGTGCTGGAGCAGCGTGTGCAGAGCTTGTGCCTCCTTCCAGCACTGCAAACAGGTGTGCTGTAGATGTTCCTGTGATTTCTGTACAGAAAAAAAATCCAAGGTGGCCATTGTTAGACAGTAAAGCCTGTAAAATTTATCACGAGTAATCAGCGGACTTTCAAGGCAGATAATTAGACCTTCAGAAGCCCAGTGGAAATTATCTCCACGCCAGACCTGCCTTAGTAATACATCTTGTTATTTATGCTTAAAACATGCAGAAGCGCCATGAATGAGCACTGGCTGAAGACTTCTGGCGTATTTTAAATCAAGGGGCGGTAAGTCAAAATCTGAAAGTATTGGGGATATTCTGTAGCAGGATTCCTCAAGTGTTTCCGGTGTAAGATTCAGACTTGCTCATAGAAATAAGAAATTCAGGGCATTAACTGTTTGGTTCTGCTGTTATTTCAAAATGTGTAGATAATAGGTTACTTTGCTTTTGCCCTAAGGATATTTTAAGTGTCCAGAGAAGCCGCTGGTTAGCACCAGCTGGCTGGCATTGCTTGAAATGCAGTGAGGCCGTTAGTGTTATCTTAAACTGATTATTTGAACGAACGTCTCGTGCCGTTTCCCTGTAGCGTTATTTCTCAAGAGGTTACTTGATGGCATTACAGAGAGCTTGGACTGGATCGGGTTCTTCAGTGGACTTCTGAGACTTCCTACATGAATTGTATCAACAGGAGAATATTTGTGGTAATAAAATAAAACGTGATTTTGGTGTTGCTCCAAGACAATAGCAGAATTCTTAACTCTGCGACAAGTTTTCCGATGGAAAAATGACATCCCTGATTCTGGAAGTTTAAAAACTTTCACAAAATCTTGAGAATGTCCAAGCCTCTTCCTGGCTCCCTCACAGCCATGGCATCAGAATACCCAAGCTCTCCAGTCTGCATTTCTAGGAACTTCTGCTCCTTGCTGGGATGGTGTCAGTGAAACAATGCCTTTTTAAGGATTCAAAATGGTATTTTCTCTCAAGATTTTATCTTCTTAATACCGGGGAGAAAAAAGGGGGAGTGGGGTTCCTAACCCCCACCTTCCCATCTCGGTTTCGTCCCTGTACTTGTAACTGGGAACCCATGACGAGTTGGGATCCCTTTCCCATTCCTCGTGGTGGTGCTAGGCTACAGGAGCCATTATTTATTCTGGGAGGAGGTACCACCCTGCCGTCCCACGCATGTGCTCCTTGGTTGAAGCCCTGTCGTAGGGAACGAGACCAGGATACAATACGTGCTGGGAGATGAGTCAGAATAGTAATATTTTGTGTGTGTTTGTAGAGCTCCAGAATGAGTGTCCTGAACAGCGTATGACGTGTGGCTGGAGTTAAGTTATGAATATCAGTAGCCAACATTTATTTTAGGTGTATGTCTGCAGCATGTGACATTTGATAATGAATAAAGAAGAAATCATAAACAGGAATGATGACATGATAAATCAGCCTGAGCTTAACTAGCGTTGTGTACTGGAAACAAAGCTGATGTCCAGGAGAGAGCACAAGAGACATCCTGAAGAAGAGGATTTCTGCTGCCCGTCCTTCTGAAGGGGAAAAACCCAGAGCTCAGGACTCTGCACCTGCGTGGGCGTGGAGGTGAGCTGCAGGCTGCGAGGGACGGCGTGTGGAGGAGGCCCCGGGCCACGGGGACCAGGCAAGTGGGGGACCGGCTGGGACGGTGGTGTGATGGCTCGCCAGAAGGGCTTTGGAGAAGATGGAGGAACCTCTGCAGGAGCGCGACATTTCCCTCCGATGCGCTGTGGGAATGCGAGCGATGCCCGGCATCGGGTGGGTGCCCGGGGTCCCGCTCCAGAGAGCTGGATTCAGCGGGAAAAGGCAGAAGCCTGGAAATGGAGGAGATGCAGCAACCACGCTGTAGGAGGGAAGCGGCGTGGTTCTTCCAGACGCACGGCGCTTTGCAGGTTTTTGGTGTGTGCATGCACTGACGCCTCGTTTGGGCCGTAATTCAAGTTCTGGAGAGGAAGGCGGTTAAAGCTGAGATAATTGCTGGAATGGCAACTGATGCTCCTGTTGTACAAAGGGGATAATAAAATGGCATTTTCCTTTCTGCTACAGATTCTTTCCATCATAAAAACGTGGCGCGAACGTCTCCCAGATACTGGCTGAGATGTCCTAGAGCAAATCAATGCTAGTGGTGTGGGGGCGGCCGGAGCGTTTCCAAAACCAGATTAAAATTCAGCTCCCAGCCGCTCCGAGGCATCCGTCAGAGGGTTCATTAGCTTGCTGAACTACACTTCTGCTTCACCTTGGAACATTTCCTTCTTTCCCATCCTTATTAAAATGCCTTCATGCAGCTCTGTTTGTGTACTTCACAGGTTTCGGCATTTTCTACGTGGGAAAAAGAGTTACACAAGATAGTGTTTGATCCACGCTACCTTCTGCTGAATTCGGAAGAGCGCAAGCAGGTGAGCGTTTCCTCCAGCGTGGCTTCTGATTGCCAGCAAACGTCTCCCAGATTCACCAGAATGACAGAGTAATTGTCTGGGTTGGATAAAATAATTGCATAAAGTTATATTTTTTTCTTTTCAGTTGTTCAGTGGGTCTTGTAATGTAGGCTGTGCTCATACGCAAGGGCTGTCTCTGAAAGGCAAGTGGTGAGCAGCGGATTTGCAGCTACGCTCTCTTGGGTGGCAGGAACAGCTCCTACGGAGTCTGTGGAACGGGGAATGGCCATCGGGTAACATTTCCACTCTGAATTATTTAAATACTGTAGAGAGACTACTTCATGTTTATTGCTGAGAATATTTTCTAGGGGTTTGGCAGTATTTACTGCTGTATTTTGCAATAACGGAGCTTGCTAGACAGAAATGGATGGAGCGTGGTGGCTGCGCTGGCATCTGGTTGGAAGGATTTAGCTTTTCTGGCAGGCTGCACGAGGAAGTGGACTCTGCTGCCTTGTTTGTTTGGGCATTAATTACTGCTGGGGATCTGAAAGGGCCTGGGGGCTGCAGATTAGTCTAAAAAATTTAGGAGAGATGCAGCGATGTTGTGGAGAAGATGAATGCTTCTGTTCTGTAGCTATTTCTCTTCCTTACCCATCTTTTGTCACCCTGGGGAAGGAAGAATTTTGAATATGGGATTGTCCATTTTTTAAATAAACTCAATGAAAAATGTATTTATTCCTACTGGGGCCCGTATTGTCCTGTGATTCTCCAGAGAGCTGCTCGTGGGTGTTCACCAGGGGCCTGGGCACATACGTCTTCATTCAGTACCTTTCCAATGTTTTCTTTCCTAAGAAAAAAAGTGAGATAAAATACTAATGAAAGATGGGAATGAAAATGTAAGAGGAACTGCTAGAATGGGAAATACTGCTGGACAAGAGACGAGGCAGGAAGGTTTGTGTTCATTTCAGGGAATCGGCAACGACAGAGCCTAGGCCTTGATGAGTCAATCAGGATGTGTTACGTCTTCATTTGATCAGCCTTGGAGATGATAAAATAAAAATACATCCTGGGTACAGATAACATGATGTACTTAGAGCACTGCTGGGGGACAAGCTAGACCCAGACAAGAGTAGATGCCTGGTGTAATGAACGTACTCCTTGAAGTGCAGCTGAAATGAGTAGCAGACATTATTTAGGTTTATGGAAACATTTACCTTCACGCGTGCTGGCTGTGTGTCCTGAACAGAGAGTGTCTGAGTGCTTTCTAAATTACGCACATGGATTTATGTTGGAGGGCGTTGGAGATGAGAAGTGGCTCACAGTGGAGGTGAGGAATGGAGGAGGGAATGGAGGAACGAAGGAATGGAGGAATGCATGCATGGTGGGCTGTACGGCAGGTTTCTTCTCACCATGGTTGGTCAGGGAGGTTGGAGAGGACAGGGAAGGTGTTCTGGCTGTGACCCGCAGGCCTCTGAGGGAGCTTGCTCTTGGCTTGAACTTCTGTCGAGGCGCGTTGGACTTCGAGGAGCGCAGGCTGGTGTGGGGGTGTCCTCAGTGCCCGAGGAATGTAGCGATCTGTACTGAACATCGGCGGCCGCTCTGCTTGCTCACCGATACTGTCCGAGGGGTTGTTAACAGCTGAAAGATGTTGAAGCAAGAACAGTGAAGGGTAAAGGAGCAGCTGTATTACAGTAACGAGCTATCGGTTAATTTTGATTTATTACCTTCATAATAGCCTCACTGCTGCCAGAAAGGCGAGCAATAACAGTGTCCCCTGTTCCATTTGTTCCGTTTTTCCGTCTCACACTCACCCTATGCGATGGCATACAGTGTAATACATCCAGATTTCCCAGGTTTTTCATAGCGCTTCTATCATGGCCATTTTTGTGTTTACTCTTCCAGTGCTAAATCTTCCCTTTCCCACATGCCGTACTAAACACCAGTTGTAGCTTGGTTACTCCAGCTTTCCTGACGTGTAGGCTTGCACCTGCACCTGCTGAGAAAGCACCCGTGGCATCGACCGTGGCAATCACATTTAATGTCTGTAATCTGTGCTGGAAAGGGTGGGGAGGATGGAAAGCTAATTGCCCTTGGAGGAGCAGCTCCTTTTGTTCAACGGCTTAGTGCGCCATGCTTTTTTAGGGCATGAAACCAGCAGGGCCAGATTTTGGGTATTAAAAATGTGATTGAAGCAGTTGGCAGAACTTTGTGACATGGTGAACTCCTTAATTCCTTTTCACGATGCCAGAAATCCTGCTGCTGGGTGCCTTGCTGCCAGATGCTGTTAGAGGAAGGTTGTCCACCCTTCCAAACACGTTAAAGCTCTTGGGGGTGTGTGTACGAGGATCGCGTGCAAGCTCGTAGGCTTTGACAGCTGATTTGCAAGGTCTCCAGGTTGTCTTGGGGGTACCCTGCAGAATATTGACGTTTAGTGTCCTAGGCGTTTTCAGCTGATCCCAGCTGAAGAAATGCTATGAGTTGTGTGGACGCACAAAAATAATGCTGTAGGCGTGAAAACGTGAGCAAGACACTGGAGCCAGGGAGTTTTTGTTTACGTTGCAGTCGATGTTGGAATGGCGATGCTATCTGTCCAGCACCTTCTTCCAGCTACTTTGTGAGAACATGATCGGTGCTGCATGACGCAGATTGAGCTGCGTGCGAGTCCGATAAGAACTGTACGTCGGGAGATTGACAGCCCTTTGGTCAGGAACAAATACCATAACAGCTCTGTTAATAATTGCCCTATCTTGTTTCCCTCTCTTGAAAGATATTTGAACAGTTTGTCAAGACCAGGATCAGAGAAGAGTACAAAGAGAAGAAAAATAAATTGTTGTTAGCCAAAGAAGAATTTAAAAAGCTCCTTGAAGAGTCGAAGCTGTCGCCAAGGTACGGCATTGCTTAGGAAGATCTGTTCAGAGAAGCGTGCTCATGGGTGATATTTTGCATAACACATTTATTTTCTGTGCATATATGTGGTAGAATTATGGAACCCAGACACATCTATATTAGCTGCATAAAATCGGTACCTGAGTGGTAAATCTCGTTTCTGTTAGGCACACAGGTGTAAGGAGTGAAAAGCTGTATTTAGGTTGGTTTGTTTATGGAAGAGAAACATAATTTAATGAAGTCAGTATTAATGCCACATCACTAAATTAAAATAAAGCATGCGATGCAGTGATTTATTTTTCTACATTGAGTTTTAAGTAACGGACCCAAAACTGTGCAATGGTGAGTGCAGTGCTTAGGATAGCACCTGCTCATTTGTGTGGTGTATGAAAATAGAGAGATTTATATATTATAATCTGGTTAAATAGTTGGAACAATTTAATGAAATTCAAGGAAATCACAGTTTTTTCTGCTAAAACGTGCAGGTAATTGTACAGCACTGCCTGCCCAGACACACAGATAACAGGAACACCTCAGGCTCCGTGGGAGCAGTGATTATAAGATGTTTTTTACAACAAAACTGGGAATATTCTGGGCTAATGCAGCCGCTAAATGCTGGTTCCAGCAATGACATTCTCAGTCTGCAAGGGCGAAATGGTGCTGGCCTGCAGGATGGAGAGAGTTTTACCCGTTAATGGTTTTTTTGAGACCATGGCATCGAAGAGCCCGGCAGTGGTCTCTGGCTTGGTTTGATGGGCAGTCAAGACGCTGGACCCGACGGTGACATCCCCAGCAGAGCTGCCTATGGGTTCCGGTTGCACCGTGGCTGTCGCTCAGAGTCACAGTTAATTTCTTGCTCTTCTTAGGAGGGGTCAGACCTGCGTGCTGTGTCATCAGGTGTCGGGGCGGCTGGCCGTCACCGGGCATTTGTGCGCGGTTACACACCGTGCGGCTTTCCGCTCTGTTAGAGGCTGATTACTGACATACAGGCCGTCGATTAAACTGCAGTGACCTGGGCCGCAGCAAACGCTGCCTTCATGATCCCAAATTGTCCCGCCAGCTATCACCCCGGCTTTTTGAAATCCAGACTGGAAGTTGGCCATTGCAGGCTGATCCCTCAGCCCAAGCCTGGGCCGTCTGGCACAGCCCCCCTCCCTCCTCCTGGGGGTTACCATCGCGTTCCGGGCAAATATTCCCTGGAACACCCATTTTTAGTGTCTGTGGGAAAAGTGAAGGGAGATCCAGGCCGAAGGGCAGCTTTAACGTGTCTCTCTTTTCTGCAGAACAACATTCAAGGAATTTGCAGAGAAATACGGGAGAGATCAGCGGTTTCGCCTTGTTCAGAAGAAGAAGGACCAAGAGCATTTTTTCAACCAGTTCATACTTATTCTTAAAAAGAGGGACAAAGAGAACAGGATAAGGCTACGGAAAATGAGATAAAATCTCCAGAAACTGGCAATAAACACACCAGTCAGTGCTGGTGCTGGAGGGAGCTCCAGTGGCGGGTGAGCGTTGGGGGCCGACCTCGCCGCAGCGTGAGGAGGATGCGAGCGCCCTGAGAAAAACTTTCTCTCCCCGGAGCTGGCTGAACGTTGGATCTGTGAAAGTTGTTCTGCAGGAATCAGAAGGATATTTTGTTCTCAAAGAATTAATGTTTCATATTGAAGCTCTCTTTTGTACAACATCCAGAGTTTGATGCATTTCTAATTGCCATGATATGTCAATCCCTTAATTGTTTTAATTATGCAAATTACTTGTAATATACACAAATTATGAATCCAGTGCAGATTTGTAATTACGCAGAAGCAGATGCCATCCATAACAATCTCAAAACACTTTCATCATGTAGGGGGATCGTCTAAAGCAATCTTTGGGCAACTTTGGTCATTACCATGAAGTGTTTGAGGTGCGGTGCTCTGCAGGAACTCATCACCAGTGTTCACGCGTCTCTGTCCAGTCCTCTGAGTAGTAGTGATCAGATATTAATTGTTGATCTTAGTGAAGAGTGTGAAAATCTTGGCATATGTTCCACAGGAAAACTCTTAAGTTCCAGAAATTGCTCTCCACTTACCGTGAGCGGTGCCTTCGGGCACGCAGGCCATCGCAGCTCATCATTGTCAGGGTTCCTGGGAAGAAGTTCTCTTGTGCAGCCATCACGGTGTGATTCCGGTTATGTTGCTGTATGTGAAAAGTCTGCATGAGATTTTTCTCATCATATTTGTATAAATAAATATTTAACTTTTTTAATTAATAAATATTTTAAGCCAATTTTCAGGGGGTTTTAAGTTTCTAAACTTCTTGAAATACCAGGTAAAGTACTGCAGGTATCATGGTTTTTGCTTGAGAGGTAGAAAACCAGGGAGAACTCCTGATGCTCACGATTGGTGTGCGGATTCCACTAAGATAACTGGAGTTCTGAGCGTGCTGAGAGCAAAATAATCACTCTGGCTACCAAGGTCGGACATCATGGCCAGAGAACATCAGCACAGCTCCGCTGATCAGCGATGTATCCCTTCCTTTATGCTGCAGGAAGGACACACTCTCCTCTGTGTGTGATCAGAATCATTTTCTCAGTTGACCTGATTTTTAAGTTATTACTCATTAGATTTATAGATTTCTATTTGGTAGGGGGGATTTTGATATTTTCCCCAACTAATAGTAATTTTTCTTTAGATGTGTGCTGGTTATTTTTTATAATCAAGGAAATAAAGGGTATTTTCTAAAGCTTTGGAAGAAACAACTCGGAATAAAAGTACATAGAGTTTCAAACTTCCACGTGAGAAAAAATTGTCGGTGCTTCCTATGAGAGGAAGACCTGACCCAAAGTGGCTGCTGGGGTGAGCAAGGAATGGTGCTGCTGGGTGGGATTCACCAGGTTCAACGGACGCTGCCCGCTTTGTCTCTGCCGGTGAGGGTTGTGCGTCAGGACCCAGCAAGCTGGTAGGTGCCATTTGATTTTACATGGCTGGTAAGACTAGATAGCCACTCGCCACTTCATTTGAACAGTTATTTTTACGTCACGGGAAGAGCCTGGCTGGCTCCCAGCCACGTGTGGCCCGGGAATCCCGTCCGAGTTCGGTAGAGCCCAACGCTGTTTATGTGTGTGTGTGGTGGGACTGGGCAGCAGCCACCCAGCAAAGAGATGCAGGTCTTTCAGTAGACCTGAAGGCAGACTGCACAGGGGTTTTCACAAGGTTTTGCACATTTTCCTGTTAAAAAGTAAGATGCAGAAAAACAATGAGATCTCGCTGTTACAGCTGGACGCTTATGGCTGGTACCCCTGGTGTGGTTTGAAATGTGTGTGCGGATCTACAGCCTGTACTGCCATCCCCTCTGCCAAATATGAATAAAATGGGGTACTGCTCTTTTGGGGATTCTCCTTGATTTTAGCCTTAAGAGAAGACAAAAATAAAACCCTGAAAGCCTCAGACTCGGCCGGTGCAGTTGAGTCTAGAAAGGGAGATCGTTATTCTGCACGGTCACGCTAGCGGCGGGCAGCACACGGGAGATGGCGTTCACCAGGCCTGAAACGCTCCACAGGAACAGATCAGAGAAAACTGATTTTCGTGAGTTAAGAGATGATTTTCAGGTCTCTCTTTTTACCTTCTAAAATGAGGGCACTCTTCCTGTTATCTGGATAACCAAGAGGAAAATCTGATTATTCCTGACTTGAGTAACCCACTGAATTTTTCTCTAGAGTGGTTTCAAGAGTCGGACTGCGGGTGGGTCGTCACTGGATTGTTCAGGTTGTTCTTACTAATTTTGTCCGTCTCTCCAGGAATCCTGTGGTTCCTGATCCCTGCTACTTTAAAATGAGTGCAATCCATCCGTTAAGTCCTGGGATGCCCTGGGGCGGGCGGGTTGCCGAGGGGGATTCCTTTATCCCAGGCCGCTGCCCTGGTGCAGGGCTGGGAGGCTGCTGGGGGTCACACTCCCACCCTCCCCAGCCCAATGCCATTTTTTAACCCCGGGGCCAGGGCTGGGCAGGGGGCGAGCATGGGGCTGCTGCTGGGGGGCTGCTGGGCCCCTTTCTCCTGAGCCTGAGACAAGCAGCGACGCTCTGGCTTTTGAAAGGAGAAAAAAGGTCAAATTGTGCTGGATTTCTGAAAATGAGAAAGAAAAAGAGGTGCATGTGTGAGGGAGGCTTTCAGGTTTTGGTTAAAGTTAAAAGAAAATTCTAGAAGGACCCTAAGTGGTCCTAAAGGGACCAATAAACCGCGTAATGGCCCTGGATTTGCTATTTCTACAGGGGAAAAAAGGGAATAAGAACTAAAACTGAATCTTCCACAAGAATTTTATTGTCATAAAAGGAAGAAAGCCTTTGCTGTGTTTTAAAGTAGCAAGAAGAAAAAATGCATGGAAATTAAACTTGGAATAATCTTGGGGGTGGAAAATCCCAAAAACACCCTGTTCCTCTAGGCCGTTCCCCATGTCCCAGAGCCCCGCTGTGCACACCACCTCCTGGCAGGCGTTCGGCTGCTCTGGTTCTCTGAACCTGCTGAAAAAAGATATTTCAGAGACCCCAACACCCTGCTCCCTGCCTGCTCTGAGCAGGGAGGGTTTCCCCTTCCAGCAGGACCTCTCGCTCCAGCTGAAGCCCATGATGTCTGGTTGGCTCCACATGGGCACAGACAGCAATTTACTTGTGGTGTGGAGACTCCATATATCTGAAACAGCTGGCTCTTGTCTGAGCAGCTTCTGGGAGAAGGAAATGGGCTAGGTTCCATCTTGGTGCTCTGAGCAGTACTTGCTGTCTGCTCACATGGTGATGCTTGCCTACTGGTTTTGTTGATCTTGTTGGAGCCTCCAGTGGCTCTGTGTCTTCTTTTGGTTGCTCCATGATTTCTTATCCACGCTGGAATTGGTGTTCTTTTGCTCAGGTAAGTGCCTTGGGGTTTTTGGATGTCTGTTCTTTCTCAGTTTTCAAGCTGGGGAAAAAAAAAAAAGCCAAACCAGTACAAAGTGTGCAATGGTTCCCAGTTCAATCAACAGCGTAGAGAGAACAGCCCTGAAACCTCAAAAAATACCCAGAACAGGATAAGTACAGCAGATGTATTTGTACATTGGTTGGGTCACTGGGAAACCACTTGAGGAAGAGGAATGGATTTAGGCTGAGCACAGAGTGCGTATCCTGGGGGAGCTCTGGCTTTGCCTCCCCTGCAAACAAAACCTAGAATTAAGGAAGGTGTAGTTTAAAACTAAGTAGAGGTGAAATGGGCTGCCAAGGGCTGGAGCTTGGTGCACGTTGGCTTTACCTGCTGATAAAACACTGATACACGTGGCTTGAGTAATGCTGCTTCCGGAGGAGTGTGTTTGTATCCTTAGTGGATTATATTTGGTCACAAATGAGGTCAATAGGAGGCAAAACCAAAGGTGATAATCTTATGGGGTTTTTCTTTAGGAAATGAAAAATACTTAGTGAATAAATTCTGGACAACATGGGCAATGTGCAAATATACGAAGGACTGCTGATGGCGGGTTTTCATGAGTTTTGACCTGGGTTTTTCTCTGTTTTTTGGCCTCCTAACAAGGCTACACATTTTGGGGTAGAAGTCTGGTGGTTCAGTGACAGTTAAAGTAATTTTGTTCCCCTTTCCTAAGTAGTTTGTGGCTTTTTTTTTTCTTTTTTTTTTTTTTTTCTTTTTTTAAACTTAGTTGTTTCTGGGTTGATTTCTTCACTTGGGTTTACTTTGGTAAATATTACTTTCATCCAATTCCTCTGGGAGCACGTTTCTATATTGCTGTGATCATTGCTGGGAGAGCTAATCTCTCGCATAAATGAAGAGAAGTCAAAGAAATGAAAACAAATGATGGCAACGTTCCCAAGAGACTCCGAATTTACTTCTCTAGATTCGCAGCAAGAGGCTTTGGGTTGGCTTCTGTGAGCAATTTAACTTGATTTATCCTTCCAGCCGTCAACGAAATATCTATCTGTTGTATTTCTTCAGCAGTGGCTGTGACATCCAGGGTTGTTGCCTCTCCGCATGCTTTTCATAACGAGTACGCTTCTGGCACGCTTGCTTGTACTGGAGCTGCTTTGTATCCAGATGGGTTTTTGTGGTTTTCTTCCAACTTGTTCTGAGGTTGTTGTATTTAATAACGTCTTCGCGTTGGGAAGGAAAGCAGGACAGCAGCTGGAAACGTGGAAAATGGGTTCCTCTTGCAAACGGGGCCGAGTTTGGCACCTTTCTGCAGAGAGGGACCTGAGGATGATGAAGACTATTTGGCTTTTGATGGGTTTGTGAAAAGTTACCTTGAGGTAGTAATCTGGCTACTTGGCCTACCCTGACTGAACGCTTTATGGTTTATCAAAATTACTATAAATTGGGCTTTTTTTCCTCGAGCACCCTACGGGCAAGCGGGGAGATGTTAATGGAAACCCTGCAGATGTCTGTAGTTTTGGTGGGCGTTAACCTGGTTTTTCAGGACAGAAGGTGAAATACGTAGCTGTGTAAATGAAATGGGTGGACGTGTGAAAATCTGTTGGGAACCCAACTCCTGAGTGTTGGCGCGCAGGCTGCCGCAGTCGCTGGCTCGCTGCGTGTACCTGACACTGAGAACAGTGGGTTTACGTTTTTCTAAGCGTCCAAAGCTCCCGATACCTGGTAACTTTAAATTAATGCTTTGTTGAAGTTCCTGCGGACATCAGCAGGGTCAGGCTTCACCTCTTGGTTTGTAACTGCTTAAATTTGGAAAATGGCAAAGAAAGCAGGGACTTGGTCTGTGCTGCTCAGCTGTTCCCTGTTCTCCTGCATCCCGTCTCCAGCAGAGTTGCGTGATGCTTTCCCAGACTGTAGCCCTTTTGTGCTGACAATATTTTATTTTTTTTTCTAATTTCCAGTTGAAATGCAACCATAGAAAACCTGTAACACCTGTTCTTCCCCTCCTTTAGAGTGCTTAGCGTGTTGGTAGGAAGTGCCCTCCCCCACCACCCCTCACCATGTGGCAGGTTTCTTCCAGCCTCTCTGGTTAGACACTCAGTTTTGCAGTTGTCTCTAAGTTTTTGTTTCCACTGACTACTGTTCTTATCTATGGAGAATTTTTTCAGTGATTACAGCCAAACTTGATAATTAGGTGCAGTTGCCGTACAGGTATAAGGTAAATTTAAGTCTTTCGTGTTTCTTCTTGATGATTGCCTTTGGTTTAGCACAAATTAATCCCCAGGTGCCTGACCTCACAGTTCTCACTGTTAAACATTTCCTGTTGCTATTCACCCCACCTGCCAGCTTTCTGCTGTTTAAGCCTCCGAAGTTTGAGTCAGGTTCGTTAGTAGTCAGCACGTGGTGGAGACCGTGCCAAGCCTTGAAGCCGATGCTGGGTAGCCCCAGGGTTTCCCCTGCAGCACATCGTGGTGTGGCATCCTTCTCCAAAGCCCTTCCGAACCCCAGATGCATCACATGGATGGGGTTTGCCTACAAATTGCCTTAAAAAAAAAAAAACAAAAAACCAGTGCTCTGCTCCAGTCGTGGAGCCATGAGCTGCTCCGCTGGGTTTGTTCTCCACCCTTCTTGTCCCTGCTGTGCCTCCTGCTCTTCCTGCCCATTAAAGGTGTTGGGATTGTGATCACATCAAAAGCGTTCGAGTTTGCTTGCGGCTCGTTTCCGATCTACGGTATTTCCATACTCAGGTGTTCAGCAGGGTTTGTCTTTGGGGAGAAAAATGAAGGATTTCTTCTTTTTTAAGCTACGCTTAGACAGCTGTTCATGTCCTCTCATCTTCACTGAAGATCACAACACATTCCTCTTTTCTCCTCTTTCTGTTTATAAAACTGAGTCATTTTTTCAGTATTTAACTCAGAAAAAGATTTTTCAATATAATTTATCACAATATTTTCTGTAGTTGACTTTTTAGGTAGCTTCTGATTTAAAAAAAAAAATGTATTTCTTAGCTCATTTAGCCTTTTTTTATTTACATGCTCTGAACATTTACCTGTCTTTGTGAGCTTGTTATTTACCTAGAGAGAAAAAAAAGCCTGTCCTTGTGGGTTCTCTTGTGAGTTCTCTTTCTGGCTTGAGATGCAAATTTCAGTCATCTTTTCAGCTGAAATGGAGAATCTCCAGTTGTATTCTACATACGCGTTGCTGTGCTGTAAGGACCAATCTGTACCTTTCAAAGTTAATTTTTCCACATTTGCCTGTTGAGACCTATTTTTCTTTTGCCATCATTGATTTTGAACCAAACCACTTCAGGATTAACCAAGCAAAATTATTCAGGTTTTTTTCCCCATATATATAGCTCTCTTAAACAATTCCCAGTGTTCATCAAACCAACATCATCTTGTGTTTGTAACTTTTACGTATTCAGCTACAGCCGCTCTCCTGTTCGATCCTCAGTTGTTGCCCTCGTGGCAGAGCACAGTTGCAGTGAGATTTAAATTCCAACGTTGTCCTTCCCGATACAAGAATCCCCCGACCCTTCCTCACACTCCTGCGGTGCTGCCTCCTCAAATGCAAACCACATAACAACACAACTTCACGGGGCGTGTTAGAGGCTGTGGTCTTCACCGCCTTCCCCCAACTTTGTGAGCAGTGTAAATTGCTGCTGCTGGTACCAAATCAAGGCTGAACTGCCCTAAAAAGCTGAACGACCTTGCGAGGGAGAGAGGAGGGTACTGAGGCGTCCCGGGCAGCCCAGCACTGTGCCACAGTGCCGTGGGCTGGAGGGCAAGCGGCAGCGTTAAGTTGCCGTGTTCTTAGACCAGGCCTTACCTGGTGAAGAAAAATGTCTTTTTTAAAAAATATTTCTCCTTTTCCTGCTTTGAAGAGAAAATATTTTCTCTGACATCACAGGAGAGCAGTGTTCCTGCTTGGAACAAGCACTGCATGAAAAACAAGAGTATGTTTAACTTCAAAAAGCATTGTTAATAAAGACCTTCCACATCTAAAGAGGCCGTGGTTGTAAGCACGGTAGGCTGAGACTTCCAAGGCCTGTGTTTTGTTTGTATTAAACTTAATTTTCCATAAGATGTGATATTTTTCTTCCTAAAAGAATAAAATATTGATTTAATGATTTAAACATAGTCAACTGGAAGTTGCTGTGTCTAACCTGCGTAAATCTTACAAATTGCAGCAGTATGTTCTTATTTTTAAACAAAACCTGCTCGTATTTTCTCAGGAACATTCGGCGTAGCTGTGGTGTCACGTGGTGGGGGAATCCCCTTCCCTGTGGCACCCATAACGCTGCTCAGAGCGGGGTGCTAGACACAGAGAGGAGCAGGGGACTGCGCTAAAACCTCTCCATGGTTAAAGGAAATTTGGATATTTTGTCTAGGAAGGTCATAAAATAGCAAAAAGTAGAATATTTGAAGAACTTGAGGATTGCTAATGAGCTGGTTTTGGCGGCATGATATGCAGTGCTTTTTCTTTCCACACTGTTGCTATTGAGTACTTATAATCCTAAAGGAGATTAAAGGCGTTTAATTAATTCCTAAGTTTTTGTCCGTGGCCTAAGGTGAAGTTCAGGCCTTAATTAACGTGTATTATTTACAGACCACTGGAGAGCAGCGGGGTGGTCACTGCTTGTCACCTGCAGTTCCAGTCTCCTGGGGTGGGATCCTGTCTGGTGAGAGATCCTGATGGCATTTAGTTCTAGCAAGTTATAAATGCCTCTCTTTTCTATCAGAAAAGCCACAGGTTTCACAAGTACTTGGGCTCCTTACAGGAAAGATGAAATAATTTCCAGCTCTGAAATGTCCTCACTTCTCAAGACAAAGCACATTCAGCTGGTAACTCCAAACGTGCACAGCTGGATACAGCACGGATAAGGCAGATGAGGTACTCAGTCCATATTTGTCCTGGAGACTTTTTTTGGAGAACGTACCCCCCCAGGCAGTCTGTGTGCTTCATGCTGAGCTGGGGAGCAGCCCAAAAGGCGCCTTGCCAGCCTTGATCTGATATCTGGGCAACCGTGCTGCCTGTGGTGTCAATGGGCCAGCGCATTGTCGTCTTTGGGTCACTGAGCATCTGCATGGTGTCTGCTAAAATGGGACAAAGTGAACCCTCACTCTCTGCTGCTTTTCAAGGCGGAGGGCTAGATTGGATATTGGGAAAAATTTATTCGCCAAAAGGGTTGTCAAGCACTGGAACAGGCTGCCCATGGAGGTGGTGGAGTCACCATCCCTGGAGGGATTTAAAAGACGTGTAGATGTGCTTAGGGACATGGGTTAATGGTGGACTTGGCAGTGTTGGGTTAACAGTTGGACTCAATGTTCTTAAAGGTCTTTTCCAACCTAAATGATTTTGTGATTCTGAGCAGACGTTGTTCTTGGCCCTGTCAATCTCCGTGTGTTATTCTGGCCCCAAATCAGTCGCTTTGAGGGGTTGCTCTGACTCTTTCCACCGAGGTGGCTTTCCATCCCTGCAGCTATCCCGATAACCTCCAGGAACGGTGGTGGTTCAGATGTGGGAGCACCCATGTTGCCTTGCAAAGGGAAATGCAGTCCAGCCCTCTCCCACGTTAATTTCTCCGTACTGGCATCACTTCGGCAGGTGTTGGTTGGGCGAGTAACACTTTGCTGTGGCTGGTGAGCAGGGAAAAGTCTCAGTAAAACGGAACTGATCGTCTCCGTTTCTGACACCGGGAGTGGAGAAGCACGGCTGAAGCGCTGACAGGGCCTTTGGCTTTTCGCAGGGGAGAATTACAGGTGGCAGATGCACTCCATGCTTTTGTCAGTGCCAATTTGTACAAATA
Organism: Ardeotis arabs; assembly: GCA_011801015.1. Taxonomy (NCBI): domain Eukaryota; kingdom Metazoa; phylum Chordata; class Aves; order Otidiformes; family Otididae; genus Ardeotis; species Ardeotis arabs. Next base: position 56,089 of record JAAGAY010148410.1, read on the forward strand.
TTGGCTAATTAAAAGTTATTGAATCTTTCACATCTCTGCCATCACTTTATGTTGCTGAAGTCTCTGTGGTTTCTAGCATGGCAGCTTTTGAGACTGTTACACCAAAATCTGTGTGACCCTAGGTTGCTTTGGAAAAAGGAGATCAGGGTACTGCTTTAAAATTAAAGTATTTGCTTTAGGCAATTAAAAAAAAAACCCCACAACTATTTTAACTTTTTTTTTTTTAAATGCAAACTACAAATTTCAATACTGAAATTAAGAGTATGAATATTCTGCTTTGTGTTTCCATTAACTGCATAAATAACTTTTTTCTGTTAGTTTTTTTTTCAAAAATATTTAAGTAAAACGCCCAAAATGCAGTGCAATAAACAAAATACAAAGTGACAGAATTTTAACCTGCCAGAGGGTCTTCCTCATGTGTTGTGCTGGAGAGTTGTTACCAGCATTGCAGTGGCTGCGTGCGGAGGAGGTAAAACGATGGCGGAAGGAGAGGCACGCGGTACTGGGCAGTTGGCTAACAAGGGCGGCTTGCGTGAGGAATTTCTGTCAGTGTAAAAAACATAAAAATCAGAACTTACACTTTTCTGTTGTGATTTTAAAATCCCACTTTGGAAATGCCATCAGCTGAGCAACCTGATCTGGTTGGAGATGTCCCTGCTCCTTGCAGGGGGGTTGGACTGGGTGGGGTTTAACGGCCCCTTCCCACCCAAACCATTCCATGATTCTATGATTTCATGAATCCTCTGTTTCTATGACTTTCTGCTGGTCAGGTCCCCGGGATACCGGGCCTCTTCCCCCCCCAGCAGAGCGTGATCTGCTCTCTGTGCCGAGTCCTTGGCCACAACCCAGCTCCCCGGCTGCTCCCGCCAGTTCCCGACCCCGCTGGGGTTGTTGCTGGCACGTTCGTGTGGGTCAGCGTGGCCATGTTTTCCTTGAGATCTGCTCAAGGCACTTGAGCTTGGTTTCGACACCTCCCAACAGTCAATGGTAGGGAGGGGCTCCCTGCACAAATAAATAAAATTTGGGCAAGGATTTTTATTTAATTATGGGTAGGAAAATGCTAAAAGGAATGGTGTGCACCTGCACCATGCTGAGTTCATGGATTTCACATCGTGATGCCAGAGCCCTGTGGTGAAAGGGCAACTCTTCTGAGGACCTGTGTTATCCAAGAGCACAGCCTCGGCTTTTTCCAAAAATACCTATTGCTTGGAGAGCTTTCGGAGCCTGCCCCGAGGCTGTCCCGTACAGAATATTTCCATTAAAAGAAGAGGTTGCCCTTTCCAGCAAGGGTCTGCAGCCTTGGCCCTGCCCCACCACCCTCATCCTGGGGGCCACCTGCACCGTGAGCATGGAGTTTTGGGTTTGTTGTTCTCCAAAGCGGAGATTGGGAAGGAAAAAGGCAGCTTCTTCCTCTCTGTTCTGCTGCTCTTTTTCAGTATTCTGCACGTGTCATCTGTTACGAAAAAAGTTTTGCGGCAGGAGAGATATGAGGGAAAAACAAAACAAAAAAGACATACGAGTGTTTACTTTATGTGCTGGGAATGATAACACAAATTATGCAGAATGCCAAAAGTAAGCCGAAACATCTTTAGGAGAAGGGATTGCAGGTTTTCATCCCAGTGTTGATTTATTCATCCCAGTGCCAGCAGCTGCCGCCACCGCCAGTCGCCACGAATCCGGATGGTTGTGCCAAGGCGGGATCCCACCGCTGCTCCTGAAGCCGGTCGCGTATCTGCTCCTCAGGGCTTCAGACAGGAGTTCTCAACGCATGAAAAACACGTTTCTGGATTTCTGTCCATGTTTCTGGATGTCTTTAGTCTTGGCTGGTAGGCTTTAACCGCGAGACAAAAGGGTTTTGTTTCCCTCAGAGGAGCTGGCAGCTGTTTTTGGGGGTGTGTAAGCAGCTTGTGATTATCGTTCCATGGTAAAGCCTTCATGGTGATAAAACCGTTGTGTTTCCAACTGGTATTTGGTGGTGTTGGACAGGATAAGGAGGAGGTGCGGGTTTTGATTAATGTATTTAGTTTGAAACAGCAGACAAGATGGCAAGTTTTGTTCCACCGGTCTGGCCGTGGTGGTCAGGAAGACAAAACATATTTCAAATCTCGCTTACTTTCTCGCAGTGGCTCTTTGCGTATTTAGCAGACTGTTTCCCAGCGAGGGGACCTGTGCTGTAAGGAAAAGGCAAAAATCAAAGCGTTGCTTTACTGTGGCATGTTGTGGGATCGGCCCCGGGGCAGGCGGGCAGATAGCCGGGCACCAAGGTCCCTGCTCCCATACGTGTGTCCCCAGGTGCTGCCGGGGGAACCCCCTGCAGGAAGTCTAGCAAAAAGCTGATTGTGATCCAAGTGAAACAGAAACATGGTTTTTCAGTCCAGCCAGCTCTAGTCTGATTCCCAAATAAATGAAAAAAAAACCCAAGCCAAGCAAAACAAACTGGAGAACCTGTTGCGGCTGATGGCCTTGGTAACTTCAGTCGCACCCATGCAAAGCGATGGTAAAGCCAGTGGCTCAGTGGCTGGTGGTAGCTCAGCTCCTTCTGACAGTGATGACAGGGGCAGATGGTTTTGCACACGGGTTTTATTTATATTTCTATAAACAAACATTAATTCTGGCTGCTATGCTAAATATATATACTTCATTAAATGGTCTTAGCTGCTGTTGTGAGTAATGGTAATTACCCAACCCATGTGTTGGGTTTGTGGCTGGAGTTTGACACCTACTTCACAGCAAATGAATATGTGATCTATAGATCATATATATATATATGTGAATATAGCGACATATATAGGTTAAAAATAAATAAATATCTAGCTTTAAAAATAAATAAATATCTAGCTTTAAAAATAAATAAATAAATATATCGCTTAATAAATAAATAAATAAATTGAGCCACCTTTAGTTGATGTTCCACAGCCAGAATAATTTCTAAAACAATCTTTGTGGCTGCCTTGCATGCTGCTAAGGGCACTCTGACAAAAAAAAATACATGATAGCTCTGGTTCTTCCTTGTACTTCTGACATGGTGCTTTTCTTAAGAAAATATACAATATACCTTCACGCTGAATCCCTGCATCTTCCCATCCATTCAGGGAGATGCTCCCAGGTTTTAATTAAAGAGAAGATGCTCTTCTCTTCTATCTACTCACAGAAAATCAGATGATCGGGGACCAGGAGGGAGAGGGCACGCTTGAACGCACGTGAAGCCTGAAGGATGGGCAGAGGTACTGCCAACAGTGTGGCCTCAGCAGCACGGCATTGGCCGGGCCTGAAAAGGGAGGAAAATACCAAGTAACTGGGGCAACTCCCCTTAGCAAAGCAATACACTGGGAAATGAATGCTAGGAAATGGGAAATCGTACTGCTTTATGGAGACTAGCAGAAAAAACTTATTGCCGCTACCATCTCCTCTGCTTCCTTCTCTGCTCGTGATGCTCCTGGCCTAGCCGCAGCAGCATATTGAAAATACAGAAACCGCACAGGGAAACGAGAGCGCTGGCACTGGGATTTGTGTGGGTGTTGGCGGGCGGCTGGAGGGTGGTGGGCACCTGCCCGCGCTCAGGGCAGGGTCTCACTGTGCAGAAGCGGCTCGTGGGGCCAGCATAGTCCATCGCCAGTTCCCGTCCTTCCACAGCTCATCCAAAGCCGGTCACCGCATGGGAAAGTGCCACAGCATTTATTGATAAACCAAAAATAACAGTGAGGGTCATAAACAGGCCTGGGCAGAGTGTTTGTTGTCAGAGAACAGCACTTTGCATGAATCCTGCTGGGATGGGATTATCCTTGGCTTGACTTTCCCGATCTTTTGGTATGCTGCTCGATAGACGTCCTTCTAAACTCCATCTCCTGTTTTTTCACTTTAATTCCTGAACTCGATTATCCGCTCTCCCTTGTGTTTAAGCCAGTCTTGGTTCACTTACTTCACACTTATCTTGTTCAAAAAAGTGTCTCTGTTTACAGTTTAGCTCATTTAACTTTTGTTTTCCTCTCTCTCGCCGCAATTATGTGTTATGCCTGATAATTTATGCTTGGGGGATAAAAAAAGGGAGTACTCTGTTCAAAACTGCCTAGCTATTGAGCAAAGGCAGCTCTCTACCGCGGGTAAATCTCACGCGAGTCCTGCCGATGTCCCTCGGCTGGGTTGGTATCTGCAGCCCAGATGTGGGGCATCCTTTGGTTTTCCTACTTGATAACTTTCAAAACACGAGCAGTGAATTGCATTTGCGACCGAGATATTTTTAGCAATGGAAGAGTTCGGTGTCTTTACCAAAGAGATGCGGTGCAGGGCACGAGGACATGGTTAGCCCGGGCAGCGTGTGGCCGTGGAGAGCCAGGAGCCGGGCTGATGGCCGCTCTGCAGGAGTCTGCACCACGCTCTGCCTACCCCCAGTGAGATGTGCTTTTGGTTAATCTGTCTTCTGTGATGCACCAGAAAAATATTTTCCTTCAGTGGGCCAAGGGAAGATCTGCTCGAGGAGGCTGCGGCAGGGCAGGGTGCTTGTGTGCTGGGGATTTGCCCGCCTGTTGTGCCCGCGTTGTCCCCTCTGCACACGCACTACCCCAGCTCAGCTCACATCTCGTCGGGTGTTTCGTGACGGCCCTGTGAACATCTTCAGCCGCTCTCCAAGCTGCGATCAAGTAGACTTTGGGTTTGGTTTCCCTCTCTTGGTCACAAGCTGAGTAGTTGTCAGGAGCTACAGCGCTGCTGTTTTTGGAGAGGAGAGCGCGTTTCTGATGGCAGTGCTGGTGTAAATGACCTTAAAATCTCTTTTCTAGCAACTCTTACACACACAGAACTTTTAGAGTTAGGTTTTTTGCAGGCAATTATATAGATGTGAGTGCTGGGTCACATCTCTGACTCTTGGGTTTGAGCCCATAGGAAACGCCCCAGCCACGTTAGCGCAGGACATCCCGCTGCTGCCCCATGCTTGCGGCTCGCCGCCATTGTCTCCATCCCACTGTCCGTCACCTGCAAGGATGCACGTGTGCTGGGACCTGCCCCAAATTTGGGTGGTGCCAGGCGACCTTGAGCTGCAGCCGACATGAGCGAGTGGCAGTCACGAGGAGGGCGTTTCATGCGTGAGGCCGTTTGCAAAGGGAGCTGTGAAAAGTCCCCAGAAAACAGGGATAGCAAAGCAGCTGGTTAGTTTAGGGTAAACACAAATTTCTTGTCTACCAGATTCATTAAGCAGCCCAGTGTACGCGTGCATAATCGACCATTTCCAACAGCTCCTCATTCCTTTTATCTCCTGATAAAAAGGGGAAGCATTCAATTAGCAAACAGCGGCTTTAAAAGGGTGATTAAGCAGAGCTCAGGAAATAATGAACCCCATTAATGAGCAGGGTCTTTCTCTGCTTGCCATTTAACCTGCTTTTGTTCTTTGAGCGAAAGAGAGCTCCAGCCAGAAAGCTGCTTGCTGCTGTGTTAACTGGGAAAGTCTGCATTTCCCACCCACACCTTCTGGAGTTTTGGCCCCCCAGCCCCATTCCATTTCCCCCAGGCAACGTGCTGATGCCCTGGGAGAGCCGCGATGTGGTGGCTATTTTACCACAATCTGCTGCGTAGAGGAGGGATCCACCATCTCCTGTGCTATTGCCTGAGCACCTCCCTCACGTTGCTGTACTTAACACACGCTTGAAGAGCCTTGGAAATCATAGAATCATGGAATCTTAAGGTTGGAAGAAACCTCCAAGATCATCAGGTCCAACTGTCAACCCAACACCACCACGTCCTGGAGTGCCACGTCCACACATTGTTTGAACGCCTCCAGAGATAGGTGTGCTGAGAACAATTAATTACGATTGCAAACACAACTGGCTTAGATTTCACATCTGGGAGATCGGTTGTTCAGAAGGCATGGACTAAGCGTGGCATAGGGGCATCCGACTTCAATGGGCTTTTGGGCTGCCTGGCTTGGAAAGAATTAAATGCCAAACTGAAGGATGCTCCGGGAGAAGTTTATAGCTGTTCGAGGAGGACGTTGGAGGTACAAGGCAAATTAAATTTTGCCTTTAGACTCCTTTCCCCTAGCACTTTCAGAGCTATATTTTTCTGGCTGATGCTGGGAGGGTGAGCACACAGCTGCTTCCACAGCGCTGTCCCAGAAAAGTGACACCTCATTTATTCCAGACAAGGAATAGCTGCCGTTATGGCCAATTAACCAGGGAGCCGAAGTCGGGAGTGATGGAGACGTGCCGCTTCCCGCAGCTGCTGCTCATGCTCCTCTCCGCACTCGCTCAGGGTGGGAAAGTGCCCGCTTCCCGGAAAAACCCTCCCTGGTTTTAAGATGCTGCTTCTCATTTCAGTTGGACTGTGGTTTCTGGTTGGAAATTTCAGTTTCCTTGTTCCTGTCACAGCAAAGGGGTGAGCCAAGACCTTACTCTCTATGCACGCAGCCATTGCCTGTTATCCTCTCATCGACTTGAATTATTACTTTTTCTTTTTTTCTGTCCTGGTGTAAATGGAAAACCTCCTTGGTGCAGGTTCATCTCTTGCCCCCTGTCTTGCCATGGGGGTTGGTGCCACAAACTCCCACAGTGCCAGGCAGAAGCAGCCTCCCCGTGGGCCAGGCAGGGGTTTTCCAACCCTTTGGTTGTTAAAATTTGCATCACTCTCCTGTAATGCCCCATCGCGTCACTTAACGAAGCAAAAACTCCATTGCCATCTGCATTGCTCCTATCAGTGTGCTCCTTCCCAGCTGAGCTGGCTCCCTGGAGTCTTTTACTCCTGCGATAATTCTGTCAAATTGATGCTTACATCCCTTCATGATGCTCGTAAGTGTATGTCAGGTGAAGCTATTTGCCCCACATCACTCCTCCATAACCTTTTGTTGAACATCTTGAGATTCCTCCTACCATGCTTTTAATGTGCCTCTAACACTGGCCGTGTCTCGAGCAGAGGTGTGCCTTGTGCTGGACGGGGCCAGCGTCACCACTGCTCCCTCCCGCTCGGTTCTGCAGGTTCAGGCTTCTCATCCGTGCCCAACATCCTGCTTTTCTCTTGGCCTGTTTTGCTGCGATAATTTAAAAACGTCAAAACCTGATAGCAGACCTGATGGCGTTTTACATTGAAATGTATTAACAATGAGGAATATAAATAATATTATTCTATTATTATTCATTTACATGATATATATACCAAACTATGCATATAGAAATTGTACAATTATCCTGTCCTCAATTAACCTGGGTACCAATTCAACAAGTTTGTGCACAGGCATTAATCTTGCTAATAACCCTCAGAATAAATATTTAAACTGCAATTGTAATGGGCTCTCCTGGTTTGTTTTCCCTCCTGCTCCGGTTCTGGCCCTTGCCCCATGAAAGCTGACGTGTGAGGGTGGCGGTGGCTGGCACCCAGGGACAGGTCTGGGCGAAAAGCGGTGACCTGAAGAACACCCCGATGCCTTGGACGCATGTGGCTGAAGGTGGAAAGCACGGTCTGGTGTGAGGTCACTTGAAAGCATCTCTGGGTAGATTTCTTGCTTTTTTGGTCAAATCAGAATGGAGCTTGTTTCATGCCAGAAAACCAGTTTTCCTCTGTAGCTGGTTAGAAAGCGTAGGGTTTGTGACCCAACCCACGCTCAGCATGGTGCGAGTGGAACGCGCCAGACGTCCCTGGTGCCAGGTGAGAGGCTCGCTCCTCCACTCTGCCACAGCGACCAGCAGGCAGGAATTGGGCTAAACCTGGCCCTGTGAGCTTTGAGGAGTGGTTTACAGCATCCAGCCTGTTGTTGCTGTCCTGCAGAAGCCAGGTCAAAGAAAATTGGATTTGGTTATCACTAAAAATTCTGGTTTTTGCAAGGAAGTGTCACTGTAAAAATTATTTTTTTCTTAGAAGGAGAAAATATTCTTCCCTGGTTGACTGTGTGGCTAAGACAAGTCCTGAAAGGGCAGCAGATTACGCTTGATGGGAGTAATTTCCTTAATCTTGTGGGCTGCTTGAAGGCTTTAATCTCAGTTGTGAGGATCACAGAACGGTATTCTGCTACCGCTGGTATTGCTGATCCGGTTAGGCTTATAGACTTCTTAATAGAAATCCTGTATGCCCTCTTCCTGAAGATCACACCTTCCTTATTAGCCTTCTAATGTGGTTCAGTGAGAAAAGGGAACAAGACTGGGCTCTCTTTGTATCAGAGCACTGATATTTGGGAATAGTTTGGCTGCTCTTTCCGTTTACTGCCCAGTGAATTCCTCTAGAGCATCATCTGAGTGCAGACAGGTGCCTACGAGTTCCTTGCTCTGCTTCTTACCACTCACAGAGCCTCATCACTTTTCCAGGACATTTAATAATTAAAACAAACCCCAGTTTTGGTTCCCAGCAGTGCTGGAGGGATCCATCTTCAGCCTAGTTTCCAGCTCCCGTAGCAGAAGGGAAGCTCAATGCCAGGTGGCGGTGGCACGGGCAGCAGTGGGGCCCTGTGAATGAGCACAGGTTCCCCTGTTTGAGTGTGGTGTTGGGTGTTTTTGCTCAAAGAAGGTGAACTTCCATGAAAAAGGAACTTCCATGACCTTGCAATTCCTGTGGGAAATGAAATATTCCCCAGAGTCAGGTTCCCAGAGGAGCCCATTGTGAGGATTTAACGCTCGTGGCTAGCAGCTTATCCTGTGCCTTCAGCGATTCAGCAGAAAAGGGACAAATGGAGATAATAAACCTCTATGTGTGTCCGATAACTAATCCATACTAAATACTTAAACTAACAAAAATGCTTTGCTGCTGTGGTTGTGAACATACGGGTACCTGATGTATCGGCACACGCGCCCCCTAAATTGATGTCGGGCTGGAACATCTTACACGCAGGTACTTCTGTTTCTAAACTGATGAAGTAATGAAAAGCTGTGAATAAGCAAGAAAATGGTGAAAAAGATTTTTAAAAACCCCATATTTATGAGTACAGTAAAATATATGTGTACCTGAAGAGCCTGTTTGGAAGTTTGGCACTAGACCGGCGTAGCAGCATAGTGAGTGAATGACTGCAAGGTGTTTCCTCTCAGCAGTTCAGCAAATTGTTTAACTGATTACAGGAATGGTGGACCCAAACGGGCAAGGCAGGGTTGTGCCTTTCTTTCCTATTTCTCGGCGGGCAGAGGGCGGGTTCAGGCACAGGGCTCTGCCCTGCCCCATCCAGCAGCTCCTGTGGGCTTGGCTCGCCCGTGGCACTGGCGAGGAGGGGGAAAGCACCTGGAATTTCTGCATAGGCTCCCATTTTGTGTGGGGAGGCATTAGGGATATCTGCAGTGGAACAAAGTGGTTTTTAATGTGATTGGTGAGCTCTGAAATATGCACAGTTTGATCCACAGCTTGAGGAGACAGCTAAATATGTCTGGAAAGGATTAGCTCCTCCAGACCAAATCTACTTACATTTAGGCTGAAAAAAGCTCTGTGAAAATGTTCTGTGTCAGGGTTTTACTTCTCCTGTCATGGAAGCTGGCGTGTAATAACATCACCTGCGAATACTGGGAGCGGGGAGGAAACGGAAAATGCGAAGAGGCAGATCAGACAGGTTGGGTTGACTTAAGAATCGGGAAAAGTTTGAGAATAAGTTTGGGGTTTTTTTGTTTGTTTGGTTTTTTTTTGTTTTTTGGTTTTTTTTAAAAGGCTCTTTTGCATGCACATCATAGAATCATAGAATGGTTTGGGTTGGAAGGGCCCTTCAAAGCCCACCCAGTCCAACCCCCCTACCAGGAGCAGGGACATCTCCAACCAGATCAGGTTGCTCAGCGCCCCGTCCAACCTGGCCTTGAACATTTCCAGGGATGGGGCATCCACCACCTCTCTGGGCAACCTGGGCCAGTGTTTAGATTAATATCTGAAATAATTAGATATCAGTAATTAACCCTTGTCTTTGGAAAATGTGAGAGGCTTTGACCACGGCCACTTAGAGGCTATTTTTGGAGCATGACCGTGTTTCACCCATGTGCAGCACTGAGTACTGAGGCACATGTGGGCGAAGTGCTGGCCTGTGCCCCGCCCTGTGTTTGTGGGGACAGAGAGGAAAAAGCAAAGGGAGCACAAGCGGGGCTGCAGCGGGCGAGCCTCATGGGGGGCTGGTAGCCCTTGCCCTGCCCCGTCCCGGCGCCGCTGGGGGAGCGGCTTCTCCTCCCCATCGGCTGCGGGGGCTGCTGAGCGCTGGGCGTAAATCACCGCGATGCATTGCTGCACAAAAACCAACTCGCAGAAGCTATAGTGGGAATAAATCTTTTGAATCAGTCAATTTATCAGTGGATTCACAGTTCCTAATTTGAAACAAACGAAGTAATTATTGAAAGAAAGTCATTAATTGAAGTAAAGCTCTTTATTGAATACGCGACTGAGTCATTCTGGGGTTTATTGCATTGTGTTTGGAATGAGGGAAATCACCCTGAGGTCGCTGGAAAGAGTCAGCCGTGGGGACGGAGCGGTCCCCACCCCATGAGGCATGTGGGCTTGAGGGAGATGGGCCAGTGTGGAGCTGTGGGAGGTGCAGCTTGGTCTCGGCGCTGCTTGGTGGGATGCTGTTCTGCTGCTGCATCCCCCCTGCTCTCCTCCCAGCACAGGGCTTTTCCAGCAGGTTAAAATTGGGATGCACTTGTTACATTTGAGTAGAAAATATTTTATACAGAAGTGTTCTGCTGTTAGAGTTGACTGCTAAGATCTCCTTGCATCATGCCTTAAGGGCACCTTAGTGGCAGAAATACAGTGGGCTGTCTTGTTGGGTGGATGATAACCTCTCACCTCAGCATGCAGAGGCCCAGTGTTTGCCCTGGTGCCTCAGGATGCCCTTCCAGTGCTGGGGGAGCCCAGGCTGCTCCTCGCTCTGCTCACCAAGAGCAGATGGGCAACTGTGGTCCCATCCGCAGCAGCCACCCATGTCCATGTGGTGGCTTGTGGTGAGAAGGTCTCAATGTAACCTGGTGGTTGCTAGACCTCAGAAGGATGTAAGAGGTCTATTATCCCCATGACCCACCCCTCTGAAAACAGAGGTATGAGGGAGCATTTTGAGAGACACAGTAATTTTCTACTACATGAATAAAAGAAATGAGAAGGTGAAACAACCTATTCTTGTACTCCAGCTTTATCTATCTGGGGTTTTTCGCTGCTGGTCTTTGTTATTGAGTCTGAGTTTATACTCTAATTATCAGCTCCGTGTGGCTCCAATCCCATTTCTTTTCAGCTGATGGAACGCACCAAGCCATCCCCGTGTCTAAGTCTCTCATTGCTCCAGCCTCAATGGCTGGAAAGGCTGAGATGCATCTGAAGCCGAGATGAGCTCTGCGCAGAGTGGTGTCTGGCTGCAGCTAGGCTCCCCGCGGCTCCAGGGATGCGTCTTGTGCGGTTTGGGTCCAAGGCCTTTGCTTGCCTGGGAAGCAGCTGGATATTTGCTCAGTGGCAGAGACGGAAAGAAGAGGCCTTTGAAGGCTGGTCAAGAGGAAGAGGGAAATTGTGTCAACGATGCCTTTTGGGTAGCGGTGCGTTGGTCTTGTGTTTTGTTATTAATTGATGGCTTTCTGATAAAATTCAACAGTTTGAGGAGCACCTACTCACTCAAAACGGCAGATGGGGAGGGTTTCTAGTTGACTTTTCTTGTGAGGTGCAGACTTTTGTGGTGTTTTGACAGGGTCTACATGATCAAAAGCCCCCAATTACTGGGTTTCAAAGGCGGCAGCTACATATGCTGTGCTGTGCATAGTATATGAGTGTATATCTAATTCATCGGTACTACGTTCAATATCTCGTGCCGTTTTTAGTTTTGCTGAGAAGAAATGCAGAAAGGAGCAGCCATCTCGGCGGCAATGTTGACTCACCCGTGCATCTGTATGGAATCTGAACGCAGAGCGCAGCTGAGCTCTGTGCTAAGAGACCCGCTTGGGAGGACAATTTGCTCAGGATAGCTTTAAAACACAAAGAAATCAATAGCAAACTGAGCAGCTAACCCAAGCAGACAGTCCCAGAACAAAGCAGCAGGAAAAAGCTGGCGTTACGAGCACATCGCTTGAGATGTCTGGCTCTGAGGCTGAGCCGATTTTCTTTTCAAAGGGTGCTGAATTAGGAGGCCCAGAAAAATAATTCAATTCTTCAGTCTGCTGTTCCAAATAACACCAGTACTGTATTTCACTTACTCTTTTGATAGTGATTCTTTACGTTGTTTTCAAAGCTGTAACCACCTCTCCTCGGGGTCGCTAATATTAATTGATTTCTGAAACAGAAAAGTTACAGGCAACATAAAGCAGACTGGCAATTTATTAGAAAAAATCTATTTCACCTGCGATCAGAAGATTGATCCAAGGACACCCGTAACAGGGGAGCTGCCTGCCCGCCCCCTGTTATTGCAGTAATCTGTTCCAAAAATGTGTAATCAGGAATGGCAACAGGGAACAAATGAACGGGGCTGGTAATGGCAGGGGCAGCGGCGGAGCTGATTAACATATATATTCCATAGCTCCCAAGTGCTGTGCCTTATCTGGAGTGCAGGCTGGAGAAATGAAATCGTTTATTTCTGTAATAAATAAAAAAACCCTACAGCATGAGCAACATGGAATAAACATTACAAGAAAATTTAATGATGCTTTAAGTAATTCTAATTCATGTGTTAGCGATTTGGAGCGAGGTCACTAATTTCTATCCCACATTCTTTTGTCGAAAAGAGAATAATTTTCAAAAGAATGGATAGAGAAGCGTGTGGCAGGGTTTTGCCTGGAACCCTGAAGGACCACATATCCCCTACGTGTGCCTTCTCCAGTGAGCCTTGGCCTCCTGGTGAGTTTGATCTCCACTGTTGAGTGAAAGTAAGCAGTCACGGGTACTTAAACCATTGGATGTGACCGCCTCCATGGTAGACTTTAGCTATTATTTATGTGCAGCTCTCATTCCTCTTCATGTGCATCACTCCTGAGGATACCAGCCACATCTTCTCTCCTTTTTGGTTTTTTTTTTTTTTCTATTTTTTTTTATTTAAACTTTTGCAGAGTTTTTCAAAAGCACAACTAGAATTTAAAAAGCCAGGTCTTCTATAGACCTAAAGCTTCCTTTCCCCGTGGTGGATGGGGAAGGTAGGGCAGATGTGTTGCTGACGCGTCTTAGCTGAAAACTGATGAAAGCAGAATATTTCAGTTACTCTTCTTGTCCTCTGATGCTCTTGAGACTTTCCTAAACATTGAGTTTCTAAATCTTCTAGGTGGTACAAGCTCCTTTTGGAAAAACAAGAGGGTTTTGCTCTCTCATTTATTCTCACTTTTCCGTTCAAAGACCATGCATGTTTTCTTGACTGCTGCGTGGAATTGCACGGTGTGTTTCGGCTCAGTTCTGGCCTGTTTTAAAGCCGCCTCCTGCTCCTTTGTTTTTACGCATGCACGACATACTCCTGCTCCAGTACATAGACCCTACCCTTGTAAGATGTGTTTCCAGCTCGCAGAGGAGTGTCCGTGTCGTTAACGCTTTGTACCGTAGCAAGTTAATCAACATGAAGACGTAGCCATTGCTTGCTCTGGCTGCAAGGGCCACACCCACTCTTGGTTTCCAGCTCCTGCCACCCCCAGAGCACAGGCACTGCTCTTCTGGGTGATGGCCATATTTGTAAGTTACTCTCTCTGTCTCTTCTGATCATCAGCCCTGAGAGAAGCACCTCTTAGGATTAGTTCTTGCAAACCCAAATAGTTCATAATTGAATTTTACCATGGTGAATGGGAGTCTGTCTTCCTTATTTGTTTTGACCTAGCATAATATGTTTGGATATTTTAATTGATAGGAGGAGTGTTGATTTTTATTTTTTTCACTTATTTTTTTAATCCTGTGAGGCCCATGACCTCGGTGGTACCCGCAGGAGGCACAAGCCCTGGCACCGGCACCTGTGAGCTCGCAGGAGTGACTTCTGTCAGGTCCTTCTCCATGACTGCATGAAATGTTGTTGTTGTTGTAGGATGGGATGCTTTACTCTGTGGAAGACTTCTCCTTCAGCAAAATAAAATAAGTCAAAAGTAAAAGTAATTTTGCATTAGAAAGTGGTGGTATTTTATATATAACAAGATAGATCAGGTGTCAAGTTTAATGTATCTTCTTTTTGCAATTCCTTAAGTATCTACATCTAAATATATCCTCTTATTTCATCTGGAATTCAACTATCCCATCTTTTTGATTTTTCACCCAGATTATTAACTCAGATGACTTTCTGTGTCTGCCCAACTCTTTTGAGGCAGTGAGAAATGCTGAGAGTATTTTCCAAGTAAGGCCACTCTTGTTTAGAAGAATATAAATTTAGGTAGGATACTAAGGTATCCTTCGTGTTTGTTTGATTCCTACTCTGTTTTTATGCTACCAAGCATTTTACTCACAGCGAGCAATACCACGCAGTGAACAAATGAGCTTACTCTTACAAATTATTCCCAGCTCTGATCCCAACATGACTGCAAGAAATCTTCCAAAATTTGTATTAATGTATCTTTGGTAAGATAAGGATTCCTCCACCATCGTCCTACCAACTGACCTGGGCTCATTTAGTACCCACTAACTGTCCTCACAGTCTATTTGGGGTTTTTTTTGACCTTTGACTGGTTTCTAGTAATTTATGGCATCAACAATTTTCACATTGTATGGCTCAGTCTCTTTTCCAGATTTAATTTAAACTCTAGAAAGTCTTGGCCATTCATGCCTTGACCTTGATTTCTGTTGTTTCTGAGTCATGACAAATAAAAAGCCTGAATTTTCTGAGAAAATTCCCAGAAGTTTCTTAAAAGCTTGCTGGGGTCGTAGGTCTGGAAGCTGTGGCGGTACCTCCTGAGGGAGTGGCCATTCCTCCTGCTGTGAAACCGAGCAGAGAAGGCCGTGAGCGCTAATCTTCTTTTCTCTAAATACCCAGCCATGTGGAACTACTTCTTTTAGTACAACGGCTGTGTCTGCAACACCCATCTGTAACTTCTCCCTGGGGAACTTGGGTGTTTTACACTGCTGGAGACCAGAGATGCCCAAGGAAGCAGCAATCTGTGCCAGGGACAACACAGTCTGCCACCTTGGTTATTTTTAACCACATTTTATTTTGACAAAATTTTGTGACTCGAGCTTGAGAGATCAGTTCAGTTTTTTTTGTGTTTGTTTTTTTTTTTTTAAAAACAGATAATACCTACATAGGGTGCAGATTGCAGAATAATGGCCATGAATATTCATTCCCAACCTGTCAGTAGCATTCAATGCTCCTTAACGTGAGCCGACAGCTTCTTGGCTCGGTGGAGGAGTTGGCAGCCTCTACCCAGCTGATAACACACAGGTGACAATAAAAAACAAAATCCCCATCCTCATGGTAAATGTAACCCACGCTGGCTCACTCAGTGGAGAGACACCTCCCACACATGGCTGGGGGCTTGGGGATCCCTACCCTGGGGTCCCTTGGGCGCAGGATGGGGGACAGGGCTGCCCTTTGCCCCGTTGTTCCACTAAACACAACTTTCCACACTGGTGAGTGCCTTTCTACAAGAACAAGAACTTCAAAAATAAAATTATTGGTGGATTTTACCAAGAGTCATATATCACCAGTGCCATTGATCCATCTTATTTGACATGGTGCTTCTTAGCATGGTCCGACCTGGTGATCAGAGCAAGGTGAGCCTCCTGAGACCGGAGCAGACAGCAGCTAATTTGTGGTCTATGCAAGCAAAAGCTGATATAAAATCTTTTACCACTTTCAATTAAATTCCTTGCTTGTATCAGGCACGTAGAAATGTCTTCGTTTCTTTTTTTTTTTTTAAATTAACTCACCTCAAATACAAATAATTTTTCCACACCAATTGAAATTAGGACAGTCCTACTAGATTTGCACAGATGAGGAAAGAGGGAGTTGTGTGGCCTTTCCTAAGACATCTGTGGGTGTTCTGGGGAGCCAGGCAGACGCAGCCTGAGCTTGCTCAGCCTTTGCAAAACAACCCTTGCTGCGGGACGCGGCAGGGCTTTGGCTTTTGGAGGGGAGCTGTGCTGAGAGTGTTTGGGCACAGCAGGCAGAAAGGGAGCAGGATTTTCCCTGTGCTTTCCAGAGCCTGCGGCAGCTCCTCTGCAGGGCTTGGGGAGGAACCACCGGCATCAGCCCCGAAGTGTTGTGATTTGTGGGAGGGATGAGAAAGAAACTCACTCAGATTAACCTTGGGGAGCTTCTGAGTCTCTGATGCTCCATTCCCCTTCTGTGGGATGTTCTTCTTCTCCTCCCACCCATTGGCATTACATTCAAGGATAACACAGAATTAATCATAAAGCCATTTGATAGCTCATCTGAAGATTTATATTCTTTTTCTCAAAGAAAAGAACATAGCCTTGTGCGACTGAATGGCCATGAATCGCATCAGTGTCACTGGTGGTACAGCGGAGAATTAATGTTTATTTTGCTTTTAAAATCTGATATTAAGGCAGGGAAATTCTTCATACATTTCCTAGTGTTGTTTTTATTACACTTGTCACTCTAGCACTTAGCCAAAGTTAGGTTTCTGAGGAAGAGAAGTTTGGAGATGGAGTCAGACTTTGTGATGCAGGTCTGGTGATACGGGCTGCACAAGGCGCCAATTCCCTCCGCGTAGCCAGGCTCAAGTGGCTGGAGTTGCTTTGCTCGTCATTCAAACCCCTTTTCATCCACCACTTGTCGCTATCTTTTCCTGCCTTTTTATTTTGCTATTTCTGTGCGTAGGTGATGCTACCGATGCCCCCGTTGCTTTGCCTGCTTCTCCCTCTGCTCCGCTGCCCTCTCTGTGTCTCTCGCCGAGGCCAACTTTCGCATGTGAGGTTCTCCACCTGTATCTCAGGTCAGGGCCACGATGTGTGCAGATGCTCAGAGCAGATTGTTGCCACCATTTCAGCTCCTTTCTGACATTTAATAGCCTCGTTGTTGCATTTGGTTTTTTAGAAATGCGTAAGTGAAGGATGGCTCTTGCGCTGCCCAATGTCAAGAGACCGCCTGACTGACCAGGGGGGTCCCTGGCATTTCCCACAACAGCATTTCAGAGTGGTATTGGGCCCCCAGTTCCATCCAGGTTCTTACTGGCTTTGCTGAAATGACTCCTGTGATTGAAACGAGGGCTCTGCACTGATCTCTGTGGGTTTTCAGTCATGTACCTGACACACACGCTCAGTCGTCTTGTTGAGTTTGGTGTCATTCAAAGAGTTTGCACTCTTGTCATTTTGGCATGGGATGCTAAACTCTGCTCTGACTATGATGCAACTGGTGGAAGGACTGGAGATGTGAAAAGACAGGCTGGAAATTCTGATTTTTTTTTTTCAAGAAAATTCTAAACAAAAGATGAGCAATCTCATGTTTTTGCCTACGAAGAAGGTACCAACAGCATCCTACTGATGGGCTTGTTCCCAGCCTGAGCCCTGCCTGCTCCCTGCAAGCCCTGACCCCAACCTGTCCTTGCTGGGAGATCCCTGCCTGGTGCCAGGGGAGGTCTCATGGGGGAGCACACCCCAACCCACAGACCCCCGTACCACTATTTGGAGAAGTTTTGATGGCCAAAGAGTAGCTGTGGCAGGCCAGTTTATACACAGCCTTTTATGTTCTCTCTGGTTTGTATAGCAATGTGTAATTTGCAGTAAATTTGCAGTACAAAGGTAGCAAAAAGCTCAGGCAATGAGCTCCTGTGCTTTTTTGGCTTCTGATGTTCATAAACAAAAGGATTCAATAATAAGTTAATTCATGGAAACTAATTTCTTGTGTCATTAAGTGGTCTTTAGCAAATTAGTTTAAATTTATTTTTCAAAATTTGAAATTAAAATTGTCATACTTCTTTATCATGGTCTAGGTTTCCTTCGCTGTGATAACCAAATTTTAGCTGCACCGCTTAACTCAATCACGCTGGCGTGTAATGGTATTTAAGCCTACCGCGTTAATCTTTATGGACTCGCCAGAGACTTTCAATTTAGCAACCTGAACTGTCTTGGGAGTGATTTTAAGATTGTGTATAGAGCAGATGTATTTCAAAGCTATTGCCTTATTCAGCGATCAAATTTCTTGACCAAGTTTTATGATCTATGCTTTTTTATTGTGATCCGTATTAGAATAAGTGCTTTGTCTTCTGTAGTCATAACTGACACGGTAAGTGTTATTGATGCTCAGAGCGCTCGCCTGTGTCTGGCTGCCGGAGATCATTGTGCCTCTGGGTAAACCTTGTGCAGAGATTCATCTGCTTTGCCAAAAATTGTATGAGCCTCAACAAAATGTATAAAAGAACATGAATAATGACCTGAACTTTAAAGTTCCTAAGACTAATCCGTGTTGCTCATAAGTTTTCAGAATCCCTCCGTACAACAGAGAAAAGAGATAAATGCTGCTTTTTTCCTCTCTATCCTTTCCATCGCAAGAGACTCTTTTGCTGCAAGAGCAGTCCAAGTTTCACATGTGCCTTTGGGCACTGAATAGCAGAGTTTATTCCAAATTGGCTCCAGCTTATGGGCTAGCCATCGCTGGACACAGGGTGGGCAGGACAAGCAGCTGCTCTTCGGATGAAGACGGAGAAGATGTATAATGAGTTGGCCCCTTCTATTGCTTTGGAGAAACAAAGATATGCAGTGCTGTCCTTTCCATATACCACTGAAATGGCAGAAATCTGTCACCAGGAAAAGTTGTTGGCTGGTATTTCTTTTGTGCAATGTGTCCAGAATTAATTGGCTTGTGCGCTTGCTGGTGAGTTACTCCTGGGTGGATGCTGGAAGATAAGGTTATTGAAAAACAGCTCCCTAAAGCTTTGTTTTTTGTGTGTGTTTGGTTTTTTTTTTTTTGTTGTGGTTTGTTTTTTTTTGTTTGTTTGTTTTGTTTTTAAATTCAGAAGGCAAATGCCTCTCTTTTCCGTGGGTAACACATGATATTCCCATCACCTGCCATCATCTCACCTCACATAGTTTGAGGGAAAACTTGTGATCGTTCTCTGCAAATGCCCTTGTGTAATCAGGCTGCCTGTGACAGTCATCAGCTGGTTTTCAAATACTTAAGCGCTCTCAAGATGTACTTGGTATATAAACTGTTTCTTTTCCCCTCAAAGCTCTCTGAAGCTGTCTATTTGATGAGAATTTTGGAGAATTCCTTCTATTCCTTATGGAAATTCTTGTATTTCCTATGTCTGGGTACAAACACAGTCTGTCCTTGCAGAAATCTTGCCTTAGACAAAAACAGGTAGCGCAGATTTTAATCTTATTGCATTGAGCTGAGCAGGTTAATACCACAAAATCATAAACGTGGAAAGGCTTGTTCATCAAAGCTGGATCTCTACCTACCAGCCCATTGATGTCCCGGGCTGAAAAATAAAGTGCAAACAGCCAGAGGTGAATAAACTGCCATCATCGTCAATAAATCAGACGTCTGTCCATTGCCCGCCCGTTGTAAAAGCCATCTGCTGCTGAAAGGCTGGGAAATGGGTGCTCGACAGACAAGTGAATTTTTTTTTTTTTAATAATTGAAATAACTGAAGGCTTGTGTTCTTAATGATGAGAGCAGTTCTGGTAATGTAAGGGGCACAGAAATGATGAGGTGCATGTGTGAGATGCACGTTGGTCTCGGGCTAATTTCTAGCAGAGCAATTTATATGCCTTAGGAATAAATAAAGAAAATCCTATCGTGATCTTGCTGAGAGCCTCACAAGGAAGTGAGCTACATGCTGTAGGAAACTACAACAAAAGAGGATAGCAGCACACTTAAAAAACGTGGAGAAATTATCCTAACTCTGTGTAAGGAGCTGTTAAACTTTTATACGGCTTTTAGTTGACAGTGTTGTCAGCTGTTTTTTCAAGATGTGTGACTAAAGCCAAACAAGCTTTTGGAGAGGCTTAGAAGGAAATATGGTCATCCACTTCAGGGTGTTTGCAAACCCTGTTCTTCCTTTCCTTGTGAATATTCAAATTTCCCTGGCTGAGATGCCTTCTGTTTCTAAGGCTCGCAGAAGCGTACCTCAGGTGAGAGGTGTTCCTGAAATGCTCTGCGTACAACAGGGATCTGCAAAACCGGGACCACGCTCTGGATCTGGCTTGGACTTCAGCAGCATCTGTGGAGTGATGCTGGATACAAACTAGAGACAAATACCTCCTTATTTAAGGAAAAAGTTGCATTTTTTTTTCTAATTGTTTGATGCCCTTCTTTTAAACTAACCAGTGAATACTGCCCACTGAAATACACTTTCAGTTTTATTTTATGTTTTATCTAGGAAATGACTTTTCCTTAGGCTAACCAAAGTTGAGATAAAGTATTTTGATTCTTCACCTGTAAAGTACAGAGATGCTTTACTGGCTCTGCATAAGTAATTTCTCTAAAATGTTTCCAGTTCTTCTTTGATGTCGTCCCAATTGTTCCTCACCTTTTAATGATTTTTTTTTTTTTTTGTGCAAATGCACATGGTAGCGTCTTTTGAGGTATTACAATCAACAACCATAAAAATATGGTATTTTAAGGCGACTTTTCTCTCAACGTAACATGAGAGCAGTCTTTGCAGAGGATGCTTGCAAGCAGAAGAACGTGAAACAGGTGGAAAGGAGACAAACTCTGTTAAAAAATAGGGAAAAGCAGTATTTTTACCCTTTCTGATATGGCAACATCATATCATGCAGGTTCTCTAACCACAAACTGGCAGGATACATATTGTGTGTTTTTTCCGGTTTTCCTTTGGAACAATGGATCCTCTGAATAACAGATTTGATGTTTTCAAGCAGTGTTTAGTATTTGGTTGAACCTTTCTCTTTCATACTCTAGCTCTATTATTAACCTGTATCTTCCATTTTAAGTTTTCTTTTTTTTTCTTGAGTCACCAATGAATTAATTAAAACATGTTAAAAGAAGCACCGTCTGTAACAGCAAAGAGGGCAATAAAAATGGACGAAGAAGAAAAGCTCATGGAAATTTTGCTGGGCAATTTTCAGGAGGTCTACGCTTTGGAAAATACTATTGAAATCCATTTCAAAAATCAGATAAGTGCAAAGGTCTTCGATGTTAATGTGAGTACTTAGAATATTAACATTTTCCAATCTGAGTATTTTAGTGTCTTGACCTTCCGAACTGCACTGAAGAGACTTCAGGCTCAAGCCTCAGGCTTGCAAGCATTTGTGCACATCAGTAGCTCCACCAAAATCCTTGAATGACTAAAACCTGCCGATGGAATTCGAAGTTTATACTATGAGGGTCAAAAGCTGTGCTGAGATGCAGGGCAAAACAAACAGCTGGATGTAAATTTAAGCTGTTGGCTTTCCTTCAGCCTTACAACATCTCTGCAAACGATCTGAATTATAAATTAAATACCTAAAAAAAAAAAAAAAATTTCGGTGAGAGCAGAGGATTGCAGAGCAACAGTGTGAGCACCTCTCGTCTGTCCAGGGTCAGACCCACCTCTGGGGTGCCTCTGGGCAGAGCAGGAGGGACCATGCTCTGCTTCTGCGCCAAGATGCTGTGGGAGGAGTAAATGTAGCTCCAGAGCTTCCTGCGGGAACGTCCAAGCTTTTATTGAAACAGCCATGAACGCAAAGCCTCTTCTGACTTAAACCAGCGCAGGTTTCTCTGTCTTATAAAATCTTACTGTGCTCTCTCATTTGGATGCAGTTGTCCTGCCTTGTCGATTGACAGCGCTGGAAGCAGAGAGGATCAATAGCTCCACGAGAGCTGCACGTGCGGAGGAGGATGTATGAACTGAACTCGCCCAAACACGGTAATTGCGGTGAGGAGGGAATGATAATTGGCACCAGTCCTTTGAAGAGTTTTTATTCAGGTTGAATAACCATGCTAAGTTAAAAAGTCTTAGTAAATCTGATAAATAGTGGAAGAGTAAGTTGACTTCATTGAAGTGAAGGAAGTAAATTTGTACTTGTATAACTTAGGGAGGTCAGACCCTGGCTGGATCAGCACTTCAAATGAGACCTTCAAAAAAACCACATGAAAAGATCTCTTCCTTCTTAACCGGTTACCGAGGCTCTGACTCGATATGTACTGGAGATGGACCCACGCCCTGTGGGGGTGGTCTCCCTAGGAATCATCTGTGCATGCCCAGTGACATTCCTGCCCAAGCCCCTGTCACGGCGAGACCGGGACATGCTAACTTCTCTGTAATTTGTCTGCCTTCAGACTTGATCCTTTAAAAATCTGCCCTATTGATGTCTTTGGACTCTTCTTGAATGTCAGGGGAGGAATGGTTGACGGTATTCCACTTACACTTACGTCTATTAGGCTATCACTATATCATACAAATTACTCAAAATAAAAAATCAATAAGAATTCTCTATGCCCTAAAAACTCAGGAAATAAATTCTTCACATTCAGCAGAAAGAAATATGGAGAGTTCAGTAAAGGTCTATATATCAAAACCAGATGTACTGGCTTTACTCAAATTTTAATCCTGTTATCGGTGTCTGTTTTGACTAGAAAACTCATGACTGTTCGACTAGGAAACTCATATTTTAGCAGTTCAGAAATGTAACAGGATTACCTTATCAGCACCTCCTGAGATAGTGGAGTAATGGTACGCTCATCTCACAGGTGGTAGTGGAAGATACACTCTTACCCATGCTAAAGCCAGAAAGAAAAATGCAGGTAGGAACATCCTATGGAGACGATGATTTCCACAACCCTCCTCCTCTTGGCTTTCTCCCCTCAAGTAGTGCCCATCACCCAGCGATTCTTTCAGCACCACCTCTTATCTGACCACTGCATCCATTTTTTTTAATATCCTCTGCTGGAAAAATCTGGATGGTAGGTTTTCATCCCATCTCCGTTTGTCTCAGAGTGATGTTCCAGCTCAGAGCAATGTTCAGGGTGAAAAAAGCTGGTAGCTTCGCTTTTTTTTCCTACACTGTGAACGATGGCAAGTTAAACATGCTCCAGTAGAGCAAGATGGTAGGTTACGCCTCTCCCAGTGATAATATCTCTGAGAACAAATAATTATTTGGGTTTTGGGGTATGGCAATGAAGAAAGGTGCCTGGAGCCATGGGGCTCTCTGGGGTCACGCAAGGACTCTGTCCTTATTACAGTGATCTCTGGCTACCAATTTTCCTAAAATTCCCCTAAATCTCTGCGTCTGCCAACCCAAAGTTTATGAGAAAGGCGTGGTAGAGATGGCCACATTGCCCAGTCACACTGCCCTTTGAAGCTAGGACTGTTTTCCTTCCAGCCCCTCAAAATGTCCCATACTTGTTGCTTTCCTGGAACAGAATTAGCACCTGATTATTTCAGAACTGAAGAAATAGGTATCTCTGAGCCAATGATAACAGGAAAAATAAACATGAAATATTTCAGAATTGGCTGAACCCAAAGTTCCCAGGAACATCAAAATACGCTTTATTAAAAAGAAGAAGAATGTTACATTGTAGTCCGAGAGGATGAGAGGGAACAGGAATAAAATAGCAAACTACCAATTGCCAGAACTTCCTTTAGAAGCCAATAGTGAAATATTCCACCATCATCTTTCCATTAGAGACGGCAAGTCACGTGGTTAACCTGGCCAGAACCACAGTTTAGTTCCAACTGCACTCTGATTGAAGATTTCTTTTGAAGATCCACTGCTTTATTTCAGAGTATCAGATAGAATACATAAAAAGAGCATCAGTACAGACCAGGAGCTGTCATAGGGTGTATTCAGAATGTAGCATGAAATTCAGATGGGTGAAATGGATTTAAAATAGCAGTAGAGAGAGTGTAAGTATTTAGAGATGAATATGAAAATGGACTCTGTACATGGCGGAGGAGGGAGACAAGATTAAAAATTATTTTAAAAGATTCTTGCCTAGGTGCAGTTTATTAATAGAAATTTAAGGTAAGAATGGGTCCTTACAGTTACCCAGGCTAGCGTCTTACAGCAAACCACCATCAGAACATCATGCCGTATTCTTGCATCGTGTTCATGGTTTCTGGCCTAGGGCATTTTATGTTTGTTTTTAACTCTCTGTAAGGAAGCTATTCACTCTCGATTTAGGCATTGCTCATGAAAAATACTGCTCTGCGTCCTTAGACAGTGATCACTGGTGTTTGACCCTCGCTATTAATTTAGTCTCTGCTAGAGGTCAAGTAGTCCCTGGGGCAGAAGTCTGGAGATGTGTGTGGCAACTTGTGGGGAAGGATTTTTCTCCAGCTTCTTCTTCATGACCACACACGTCAGCTGTTCTTCCTGGACATCATCTCTGTGCTTGAAAAAGCTTCCAAGATCAGGATTTCAGTTCAAAATCATGGCCAGTATTTTTTGAAGACATGATTTTAAATAATTCCTGCACTACGTGTGGGTTTTAGCTGGCTGTGCTATAACTTCTTGTCGTCTTGAAGCTGATTATAAAGCACAGCCAAAATAAGAATTTTTAGAGTTGTTAGTCATAAATATTCATATTGCAGCTGCTGTTGAGCAATACTGATCAGATCTGTGACAACGGGATGAATAATAACAGCTACTAATCATCACAGGCCCATGGCTTTGTCTTCTAACAAAGAAAGCGGCATGTGTTAGTCTGCTCATGAACACGATTAATTACGTTGGTCGTCATTTCCTTTCTGCATGCCGTTGCTGGTGCTACCTGCGTGGGAAAGGGTTTAGCGCGGGGTGTGTGCACCCCAACACGGATGGTTAATGTCATTGTCAGGGCAGGTGGCAGAGTGTTTCTCTTTTATCTTCTGCTGTAGGACCAGCAAACAGAGCACAAAATAATGTACTTCTGTAACTTTGAAACATGTTTTAATAACGATATGTTTAATTACAAAAAATCTAGAGATTTATAAGCAAGAATCCTTTTGCAATGAAATCCTCCGATCTGCGTTTTAGGGTAGGTTAGTGTTGTGTGAAAAATATCTGAGACTTCCTAGTGTTACAATTTGGTATCAAAGAATTTGCTTTTCTGCTCTTCTTCTTGCTGAGGATTGTCGATAACGGTGCAGTCAGCTCTCGGAGCTGCGAGATCCTCACGGCTGCAGGTACCACGAGCATGTACAAGATACCCTGAGAACTGGTTATCTGATTACTAGCCACCATTCTCCAAGAAAATAAATAGAAATCAAAATCTATACATATTCTATGTAAATAAGCTGCCCAAGTTCAGTTGAATTTGATGGGGGAGCAGGAAAACCTCACAAGGTTAGGTACTGACTTCTGACAACCTGGTAAACATTAATTCTCATCCTTTAGGACTCAGTTAAAGCACTGTCTCCTGTTACCGTTGTGCATAGTTGCTTTTGGGAGAATTAAGATGAGTTGCAGATTTGTCACTATATTAAGCTAGAGCAGGGCAGGACCTCCTAAATTATCAAATATAATCTTAGATATGGCAAACTTGACCTAAAAAGTTTAGTTCAGGAATTTAACCCATAAACATACAGTGATCTTTTTTAGTTTCCAGGAAGTCAGGACCTGGCAGACAAGTAGAAACACACCCAAACCCAGATGGAACAGCCCCAAAAACCTCAAAAATGTGTTTGTATATCTTGCCATATCCATAGCTCTAGCCCCCAGGTACTTCAGAAGACCTATTTGCAAGGATTTCATTGATTCCTAGTGTGTCAGTACCTGACAATAGTTGCCTTTTATGTAGAGTGGTTCCCTGTAGTATTTCAATATTTTATGGAGGACTATTTCAAGACAATTGTCTTGTGTCCTGAAGGGGAAGGTGGGCAGACCTTGGAGAAGTCAACTTGAGAAGAGTCTTAGAACATCGTCTTAGGAGCACGCACCTGAAATTCACTGTACAGGTTCCCCTAGAAAAGAGTATCCTCAGGACCAGAAAGACAGCCAGAAAGTTTAATTTTTATAGATCATTCCCCCCAGTTAAAAGAGGTTAAAAGGCCTAATTGGTTTCCCTTGGAGAGAAATGAACTGTGGGTGGTTACTAAGCAACGAGTGACAATTTGCCTTTTCCTTTTTATTCGGGAGAACTTGATTCAAACTTTGCAAGAGCACTTTCAATTCATGTTTACATTCATCATAAAAAGCTCTCTGATACTGTTTTGTTAGCCTTATAAAGTAACCCCCCCCCACTAAACTGTGCTTTGATAACTGAATATATTGCAGATACCTCCCACGTGCAGGGGGGAAGGATATTTGCAACTCATCGCATTTGCGCCAGTGGAGGAAAGAACAGGTCTCCTGCTGGACAGAAATTGTAAATAAGCCCAGTTTTGCTCAATCCTGGCCGAGGCTTTCGGTCGCTCTGAGCAGATGAGCGCTCATGCGTGGACGTAGCAGGAGGTGCTTTCTGGATCCATGGCAAGTTTTATCCTTCTCTCTTGTGTGCAAGTACCTTTTCTAGACAGCATGGGGGCGTGGTGAAATTAGAGCAATACTTTGGCATCCAAAATTGGGCTTCCAGCGTCTCTGTCAGCCCAGCCCTTCTTGGAGAGCAGATCCTGGCCCGAAGTGTTCCCAGGGTGGAATCTGATGGCACCTGCAGGGAATATCACCACGTCCCCGCTTGGCATTGCTCCTGCGTGATGTCTTTTTTTTTTTTTTTCCTGTAACTATAGAGCCACAGTATCTGGCTCATCTCCCAAATGATGGAGATTATTAATTACTGATCACTGCATCAGTAAATGTACCATCCGGGCAGCAATGAGTGCTGGCTCTGGAATAACCTGGGAGCTCAGGAGTTTTCACCATGCTGCTATTCAGGGATTTGCAGCCCTAAGGAGACGCAGTTAAGAGGATTCACTGGCTCATCGAGTTTCCTGGAATAACTAGGTAGTACTGGAGACTGGTTCTGCAGAATGCTGCCGCTGTGGAAGAGAGCGCTGGTGGATACCGTTCCCCAGAAGCTGTGTTATCTCAGAATCCGCTGAAAAGACATGAAATAGGTTTGTTCGGTGGGTTTTTTGTTTGTTTGTTTGTTTTTCCTGCTGCCTTTGTGTAATGCTGTATTTGTAAAGCCGTCTGCATGGGACAGGCCTTTTTGGCGGTGTTAATGTGACGACGCCACGCTCATGCGCTCAGTTAAGGTGCAGACAGTGCTGCTGCATCCCCTGCAACCTCCAACAGGGAATTATTCACAGCTCTCAGCTACCGTTTTTTTTTGATTGCCCTAAAAAACAGAGGCTAGACCAGGGTGTATGTTTCTGTTCTAAGCCTGAAATAATGCCGTTTGACATTCTTATCCCTTTGTGGGAATTACTCCCATTACTCCATTTGTTCCCCACACAAGCAGCATGCAGCTCTGCTTTATCGTGTATCAAGGCTCAGTCTGGATGGCTTTCTAAAGGAAATACAAAATATATTGTTAAAAATCGACTTTTGATATGCTGCCTTTGAAATCAGACCTAGTACAAACTGCACGGCTGGTAATTAATCAGTTTAATAGTATACCGTGTTATGAATTTGAGGATCTCCAAATTCTCTTTGAACGCTGGTTGATACACCCTCACAAAAGATGAGCAGCCCCGTGTTTTTGCCTACAAAGTCTTTTTGTGTATAAAGTCTTTTACAAAGTCTCCACGGGAAGGTAAAGACGGAGGTGTGCTGCAGTCAAATTCCGCAAGGGCCATTTCCCACACACGGCTGCGGTAAATTCAATGTGGGGCGTGTTCCGGTGTAACAAACTGCAGAATAAGGAACAGCAGGAAAACAACCACGGTCGTCTTTAATGGAGATGTCTGTAGCACTAAACCTTTCCCAGCAGAACTGTACTACCATTTCTAAATTTTCTACTCGTGTTTTGTTTAATGTAGGTAAACAAGAAAGTGTCTGTGTGCAGAGATAAAAGCTTCCGATGTTCTCTGAAGCTCAAACATCCAAACCATTCCAACTCCTTGAATATAGAACTCTTATTTAAAAAAGGGGGAGGGAGGAGATCACAGAAAGGCATTTGGTGTAAAGCATCACCTGGGCATGGAAGCTGGGATGTGCGGCATTCCTTGGGAGGCAGGGCTTGAATGGCCGGGCTGTGCTCCTCTTCTGGCTAAGAGCTGGCTTATGTTTGTGTCTTGGTCAGGTGAATAATCTGGGAACTGCCTGAACCTCAGCCTCTGTAGGCTGAGATCAATGTTTTGCAGCTGACTCCATCCCCGCCTCGCAGCTGTCCCGTACCATCCTGGTCCAAGACCCCACGGCAGGGCTGCTGCAAGCCTGGGGCGAGGGCGGCTCTGCTCCGCCGGCGCAGGAGGCCAGTTTCTGTTCTGACTGGTGCCTTTCACAGTTGAGCCTTTTTTCCCCTTCAGTTGGTAGTTCAATGTGATCCCATGCAATTCCTTAAGGAGATGAACTCCTTGGGGTTCTGGAAAGTTGGTTTTTTTTTTCCAGCCATCTGCTCAGCATTTGACAGGATTAAAAGCACTCAAAACCTGTGGATGTTTTCTGTGTGCTTTGGTAGGGTTTAGAGTAAGTCCTTTCTTTGTTAGCTGGGGCAAAACCAGAAAGGAGAGGGCCCTTCTCGGCTCCCTTTAGTGCAGAAGGGTTGTGGTTCCCAGGGCAGCAAAATGGCTTTGCTACATGCCTTAAAAAGGGTAGTTGCACCAAACAAGGCTGAACGTGCGTTCCTTATCTTGACTGCAACTTGCAAATTCCAGAAAATGTATTTAAAGTTATTTCTTTATAATAATGTAATAATTTTGAGCGCGGTTTTCCTTTAACTATGCTTTTTCTGAACTTTATACTGAAATACGTGGT
This sequence comes from Ardeotis arabs, assembly GCA_011801015.1. NCBI lineage: Eukaryota > Metazoa > Chordata > Aves > Otidiformes > Otididae > Ardeotis > Ardeotis arabs. Next base: position 84,628 of record JAAGAY010148410.1, read on the forward strand.
CAGGTGCAGGATGGTGGCTGTGTACGTTGATATTTTCCTGAGAATATCTCGCACCTGGCAGTTGTGCTGCCATATACTGGATTTGCATAATAAAGAAGATATTCCTCAGGAGGGTGCCGCAGATCAGAGCAGATGAACGCTAACAGGATCTGGAAATTCAGAAAGATGAACCTTCTCCGTACACAGTCTCATTTTAATCTTCAGAAATAAAAATGCGGCGCACTACAGACTTACTTTGGTGCTGGAATACAAAATCATAGAATCATAGAATCAAAGGGCTTTATTTACTAAAACCTGATCAATAATGGAGTGATGAGGAAAGCAAGCCCCCACATTGCTTGTGTGGCTCTGGCAGAGCAGGAGATACACGCACCTGGAGAGGAGAGATGTGCACGGCACTGCGGCATTCTCCTTTGGGAGGGTTTCCAGGTGCCCTCACGCTCAGCCCGGTGCTGGCTGCAGCGTGACCACAGGTCATGGGGATGATCCCCGCTTTTCCAGAGCTCATCTTGCTATTCTTCAACTATTAGCTCGGTTCCTTGTTAGCACTAATTTCATCTAAACATGAGGCACGGTTTCAAAATCAGACTGTGAAAGGCAGTTTCCCCTCTGGCTTAGAAACAAATTTTATCACCCTGCAAGAAATAAAGATGCTTCAAATAGAGTCCTGGTGTATGAGGAAGAATATGGTTTGTCTGCATATTTATTTAAAATCCTTTATGCTAATATTGAGAAACTGTAAAGCTATAAGGAAGTCTAAACACAGCAAAAGGAAAAAAAAAGATCCCTCATTATCTGATGTGTATTTTGGTAGCTGACATTGCAAGAAATGTGATATTCCAGGACACGCCTCCTGTCCTGGAATAAAATGTTAATAATTTCTTTTTCCAGACATTGCCTTCTTTTTTTTTTTTCTTGTTACTTGATGACTTTGTTCCTTCTCAGCTGTGTTTTCTTCTGTCTCATCCCCAGCTCTTTAGATTTCCTTTTGATGTGGTGCTCCAGAAGCCTTCTATAGAAGTCAGGTTCTTGAAAGAGAGAGAAATTTTGCTTTCTGAAAGACATGCTCTGTTTGCAAAAGGCACCGTTGCTAAAGTATTGAAAAACTCAAGTGACTGCTTCATCTCTTGTGAGACTCTAAAAAGTACTATTTATCTATAGATGAAAAAGAACTTCTAGGGCTGTTCATTGACTTTGTGTTTGCTCTTTTCCCTACTCATTAAGCCGATCTTCTCCAGTATAAAAACTTCTGACACATACATTAGAATCGGGAAGATATTTACTAAAATAAATTTCAGGCTGGGAACCACCATACAAAGGTAAGCTCTGCCTTTGTACACCTCAAAATTCATCCGCTGATGTCTGTGGAGTTTTCCAAGGATCTCAACAGGCTTTGAATCAGGACGTGGGTGATAAGATGGGGCCACCCACCAGGGTGAAGCTTGAGAGAATGAGGTGTAGAGGGAAGAAGTAACACTGCAATATAAAATCCATTGTTTGTAAGAAAAAAACATTATTAGCCATGCTGATTATTGGGAATACCGCGTATCTGTTAAACAGCAGACTTGGTGTTGGTGGAGGCGATGTGGCGTCATGATGAAGCCTTTTTTTGGCTGAGATGACAGCCAATATTTTCAGCAATTCTTTCCCAAGCTTTTCTCTGCGCATTTCGCTAAAGACTCTTAAAGACACTATAACCTCCTACGAAAGAGAGGAAAGGCAGTGGGACTCCCTCACAAAACGCATGAGCTGTGCTCGGGAAATGCTGGAGCAAACCCAGATGTGGAGGTTTCTGCCTGGCAATTGCTGCCAGCCATGGTCGCAGAGCAAAAGCTGCTACCTGTTGCATGTGGCTGGGTTTACCCCTAAGATTTTTGAGAGATTAGGAAAAGATCTGACAATTCCATAAAACAAATGTAGGAATAAAGCAATAGATATTTTACATCTCCCCTCCAAGTCTCTTAATCTGTAATCACCAGAGCTCATTCCGCCTTGTTTCTGGCCATGCTGTTACAGTAAAAGAATAATTCATCTGACACACGAGGGACTGGAAGAAAACAGGAAAATCAGTTTCCAAAATAGCATTCCACAGGTTTCGTACATGCATTGTGTAAAATAATGGGTTCAACCACCACAGTTTGTTGTGGAGCTTTTTGAATATCACAGATTTTTTTTTTTTAAAGTTACTTTTAAAATGTTTTCTAACATTTCCTAGAGCATTAACATCAGTATTAGTTAGGTCCATCCCTTAAACTTCAATTAGCCATATGAAATATGGCACCATTTTATCATAGCTTGAATTTTCCCCTAACTTCTCGAAAAATATGCCATCGTTATTCCATTTCAGAGTTTCAGAACTAGGTTGCAGAGCTGAGGTATGAATGTATATACAGTTAGCGCTATTTTGGGAAGGGGGGAGCTGTAATGTCATCAGAACTGTCAGGAACATGTTAGAGCTCTTTGCCAGACATTTATTGTTTTGTATGGGAACTTAGATTTTTTCCTTCATCTTGTGCTTTGTTGCCATTTTGTCTGATAAAAAAAATGATCTCAGACTTATTGCTCCATCTCTTATTAAGGCTGCGCTGAACTTGCTTTATTAAATTGCCTTATTCAAATTGTAACCGCAGGTCACTTCCAATCAAGGGTATCTTAATTTGTGTGAGAATAAGCTTTGGATACCTAGGTGTAAATGGCTGATAAAATAATTTTTTGGAAACAGCTATGAAATTGGCACATGTAATCCCCAAATGTACTCGTTAAGGCTCAGACTTTTTTTTTATTAGTCTAATTTTTGGACTTTTCTGTGTCATTTGTCTCAAGATTGTCTTATATAAAGTCTTTACTAATCTGTTGTAGTAAGAATTGTCTGTATGTTGTGAAAGATCCTTCCTGAAATATGATCTCCCTTTCCAGATAATGAACCATGGATTTAGACTGAGTAAATCCACTAAATCGTGGGCACCTACTAATAGGAGAGAGGATTATGATTTCAGCCGTTGTGAAACATATCAGCCATGATTTCCATCCGTGAGGCAGATTAGCTGTTTTTCTATAAACATTCAGGAAAATATTGCTGTAGGTAATGCAGCCAAAGCTATGCCAGTCAGACCCCTGGGGAAAGGAGCAGGAGATGACCAGTTCTGGATGTGGGAAGTCTTTCTCATCCGAAATGTATGAATTTATAATAGCCTGCGGTTTGAGTCTGAATACAGGATATTTCGCAGATTGTCTCTGTCCTGCAAATAGTGCAAAATGACCGTATTATGGAGCTAACCTAATACTGCACGTGGGCTACCATACATGAAATACAAGTGCTGGAGAATTAAAAAATAATTCCATGCTTTTAAATTGTGTGGAAATGAAAAATAACATTTTCAAAAGCACTTAAGGACTAAATCCCCAAGGACGTCTGGGCAGTAGTTTCCTAATGTGCTTAAGTGTTGTTTTGTCTCAGCTTTGGTGTCTCTATCCATTTTGGATGAACTCACTGGTGATTTAGGAGCGTACATCTCATTTTCAAAGATCGCTTGGGACACTGTGATTTATTTTGGGGCAATTCACACCTCCTAACTGCAGAAGCCAAGTTGCCTGTTTGAGTTTAGCATCTGCTGAGACAGTTTTAGTTTTAGGATGCCGTCTCTGGCAGATAAATACGCGTGAGACAGATGAGCGTGGAGCTGTGCCAGCACGCCCCAGCTGAGGAGCTGCCTTGCACGTCGATATCATCTGCTCTGTGCTCCAACCTGAGATATTTAATCGAGCTGTCCAGAAGTGTTTCTGTGCAAAGTGTTTTGTTGCTTGGGGTTTTTTTGGTCAAGGGAGTTATTTCTTGAGACTGAAGCGCTGCCCTAGAAACGTGCTGAATTTCATGGAGATTCCCAAGGAGGATGGAGGCTCCCCATGCACACACAAGTGATGGGTCTGGTACAATTATTTTCATAGCTGCATGCAGGTTTTTGCTCTTCTGACGCTACGTTTAACTCTCCGCTTATAAATGTCATTCTTACAGGGCAAAACTTGGGGAAGGGAGAGATTTTTATGTTAAAAATAAAACACTTTTAATCAAAATTACTAGTGTGTTTTTCCCTGATGGACATTAAGCTAATGCTGCTCTATGAGATGTTCAGTGTGGTGACTCTGGTGTTTCCAAATTTGTTCTGTTTCAGTCTTTGTAGTGTTGCTCACGTGCATGTAAGCGGGTAGCTTGCCTATGAATTCAAGCACGGTTCTAGTCAATGGATGTGGGGAGAAAATAGAATTGTTTCAGCCCAATAAAATATTTATTTTTTTAGTTCTTTCTAAAATATTAAAATCTCCCTTAATAGCCACACAAATGTGATCCAGAAAATGGTGAAAGAGAAGGGTTTTTTGCTTCCAGATTCACACAGTCCAAATCGTATATCCTGTCTAACAGGTGGGAGAAACAGCCTTGGACCTCTTAAACACTTGGATTTATTGACTGACAACCTCCTAAACAGCCCGAAGTTTAATTTGGGAGCTGTCAGGGACTATGGCTCAATTTTTCAGTGTTCATCATACACGCAAGCTGGCAACTTGTCAGAAGGTACAGATTTCTTTTTAACTTAATTTTTTTGGTTGCGAAGTTGCAGACTCTGCTGCACAAGTGCCACCTAAGCGCAATCCTGGGTCCGGACAGATATTTTCATGTTGATCTGTGCATGGCACGACTGCCTTTCTGGTTGGGGTTTGAATGTAGGGAAAGAGTTTAATCGAACAGCAAATCCAAAGCACCTCGAGGTCTGGGCTCACCCTGATCCACGTGGTTCTGTGGACAAAGACGTGGGGGTGAAGGCGGCTGAGGTGCCCCTCACCCTGGGGCGTTCTGGTGGCACATCCTGGGCACTGGCCAAAACCCAGCCCAGCGGCACTCCGCTCAGTGGCTTGGAAACACTTCCTTCAGAAGGAGCAAAACCTATTTATATTTTGGCTTCCCCTTCCTCCCATCTCTTTTGCTCATCTTTTGAACCCATTAACCAGGCCTGGGAGGAATTTTTGGCTTTGTTTTGTCAGGCAGGGAAGGTTTGACAGATACCCAAACACTTCAGCTGCAGCAAAAATCAGAAGTGTTAATGGGAAAACTGTTGTGACAGATTACTTTCTGTGAAACCTGTAGACGCTAATAAATATTCTGTCAGTGCTAATTTTTAACCCCATTGAGCAGCCATTGCACTCGAAGAGCCTGTGCTTATTTCCCATAACAGGGGGGTGGGGTGGGCACAGTCTCCTTGCAACCCTCAGGTTTCTTGCTGGGGTGCCAAAACTACATGTATTTGATGCTTCCAGCCCAGTAATGGCATTTTTATGATCTACTATACCATTGCACCTTCACAGCAATGACACTATACATTTACTGCAGCAGTAAAACCTCTGAATGTTGGCCGTCATCGGTGTTGGCTGGATGCCGAGTGATGTACATGAAGAGCTGCAGCTCCGCTCGTGAGATTCTGCTGGTGTGGGATGACTTCCACGGCTGAGGGACAGCAGCGGTCTGTGGGCTGGGTTATTCACTCCTGATGGCCAACAGGAGATATACGTGCTGTTCAAAAAGCTATGGGATGGAGCTAGCCTGACAGCCGAAGACCCTTTTTTATTTCATAAAGTCCGCGTGTAAGCATTGTTCGGAGGACATACAACTTCTTCCTTCAGCTGCTGATGAAGGTCTGTAACTGTTTGATAACATTTCATTGCCAATAGGTTTTGTGGAGCCGTTTCTCAGCCACCACACCCCAAAGGTTTCCTACCCACATGCAATCAACATCACGGTCACCTAAAGCATTGCATCTTGTCAAAACGAGTCATCTAGGAGAAGTGGTGATTTTGGGGATGGGAGAAGGTGCCTGTCCCTGATTCCGCTGCTGGCCAACGTTACCCTTAACCAAGCCCCAAACTTTTGAGCAGTTAACCTTCGGAGAAAGGACTTGAGATCTCTAATCAGAAAGCTGCGTACAACGCAGAAAATGTTGATTTTTCTTACAGTGAACCTAGAATATGTTTCTACCCTAGTAGCTTTAATCTGCTACAAATGGTCCCATAAATCCTATCCTGAAAACAATATAACCCAGTAGAATACTGGTGCATCACTTACGATTTCTGCCCAAGAGCTGTTCTCCATGTGCAAATTCATAAAGCACATAAACCACTCTGTACTGGCTTTTATGAGAAGGTTCAATGTCGTTTAACAGAGGATAACAATAGTAAATCCATAAGGGCGGGAGTTTAGGAAGTTTGCTGGGTAATATAAATTACCTAGTTGTTTAGGTAATTACCTAAATTACCTGTGCAATATAAATTACTTGGCATGAATTATGCCTTTTAGCCTAATGAATCCCATTTATTTACGATGAATGTGGTATCTTTATTGATTCATCTTGCATCAGTCACTGTCAGCCCGTGCGCTGCTGAAGTGGAGCCAGCGGCTGTCGGTTATAAACGGGGCCACAGCCAGCTTTTGCGGTGCCTGGAACGACTCTCAGCAAATTCTCCCATCTCACTTTCATGCTGTGGTATCTTGTAGGTCTGTTCCCTGCTGCTCAGGGGTCGTTTTCCTTCTGCTGTGATTTGGTGTTGGGTGGATGTGTGCAGGGAGGGAGGAGAGCAAGTGTTCTGCATCCTCCCCCGCCCCCAAATCCAATTTCATCATCCAATTAACTCCATTAATGCTATCGATGTTTTCCCATCAGCCAACCCTTCAGTCTTCGACAAGCTAAATACTTCCTACGTGCTGCCAGGGCCAATGCTGAACATCAGGCAGGGCTGGGGCTTCTGGGTGGAGTTTTAATTAGTCTCATTTATATGAAAAGACTGGGAGATAGTGAAGAGTGGTGGTACTGCATGTGGTGAAGGTGGGTGGGCAGCGCTTGTTCCAGCAGTCATTTTCCTTGAACTTGGAGGAAAAGTTTGCATTCGAGAAGTGTTGCAGGTAGACTTGTGGGACGTTTGGCAAGGAAGCATGCTGGCAATGTGTTTGGTGGGGCAGAGGGAAGAAATCTGTAGTTAAGGAAAAGGCAAAAATAAACTATTTACCTGTGCTTCAGGTTGCCTCTGTTGACTGCGCTCAGCATGTAGCCAACATTAAAAATTTGTTTATATTTGCAGGTGCTATGAAAAACGCTTGTTTTGAAGGCAGAGCATATTAGTTAGGGAAAAAAATCTTGCTCCTTAAGTAGCTTTGTCTTTATTTTTTATTTAAAAAAAAAAACCCCAAGCCTGACAGCATGGAGAGATGATGGTGGCATTATGGCAACCAGTGGTCATCCAGTAACGTCTGCGTGTGCTGTGGATGGTCTCTGCCGGGCTCACCTGCCTCTTCACAAGACCTCTGGATGCAACAGGGGAGCTCCAGGCTGCACACGGCGAGGTAAGGTCGCTGCTTTCCATGACCTCCACTCGCGGATAATTCGCTGGTCAAGGAGAAAATGGGACGGTACCACCGGAGCATGGCATGTGCCCTGCAACGGGAGCCTCTGCCAGGCTCCCCCTCTGGGGGTCAGTGTTTTGGGGAGGTGTTTGGAACCAAATCAATGCCCCGATTGCAGGGTGCACCTAGGAAATGGGCTAACGACCTATGGTGGATTCTGGAATTCAGGGGATGCTAGAAGGGAATACCCCTTTGCCAGATATATGAGGGGGGAAGAAAAACCAAAATGCTCTCAAACTTTCCTTCAGGAAAAGCATTTCTCTCTCTGGGGTCTGCACGAGGCTGGCTGTAGAGGGTCCCTGGCAGACAGCGTGGGCAGCCCCGGGAGGGGACGTGTCGGGGCGCGCAGGAGGAGAAGGGGCTCTCTGGGCATCCAGGCTTTGGTCTCGTCATCTAATGAGCCCACGGGGGGATTTAATTGGCTTTTCTGGACTGGATCCAGAAGTTTTGGGATGCATCCAGCCTCTCTCTAGGCACTAGCTTTTCTCCAAGAGCTGTGGGAATTCGGGCTCCTGGAGAATATCACGAAGCCACACAATTTGAGCATCTTATCGGCCTGCCTGCGCAAACGAGAGTTGTTGCCGTCCCAGTTACTCCCGAAGACCAGCAGAGATGGCAATCCTACAAACTCCCCAGGCCACGCATTTGGGTTTCTAGTACCCGGCTTGATCTCTCTTGCTGCAATTTCGGGCTGTTATTTTTGGTGTGAGCTGCCAGGAACACGGAGGGCGGGTTGTCTCCTCCCTCTCTGCAGTGGTCTCTGATGTATTTGCAGAATTTTCCACTATTTCTGCCTTTTAATTGTCAACCTAATCGCCACGACTATAAGCTAACAATTAAGTTGTTTTTCTGGGTCTGTCTTGCGTGCTTTTCTCCCCATAGTATGCCGTGCCCTGGTTTTGGAAGGTATTCTTCATGACCTGCAACTATAATTTAATATTTTTAGCAGTGGTGTTTAGAGCTGCAATGGTCTAAGGCCATAAAGACGTGCTGGAGGTACGTCCGTTGTTAGAATAACACACATTGATGGGAGAAAGCAGGCAAGCCTGCAGGTACGGAAACCTTCGATATTTTACGCTTTCAGCTTTCTTAAGGTGGCAATAATGCTGCTTGGTTTGGCATAGAACCGTAGGAAATTAAGTTTTGGAAGGTGTAAGTGATGCCTGCAGACAGGACATAAAAGACTGCAGTACTTGCATATTGTCTATTTGATTCTCCCCTCGGTAAAATACCTTATTTTCATTTTTCACTTATTGTAACTGCAGCTTCACCCCAGCTCGTGTTTTTGTCTGTCAATCTGCATCTTCAACGCCAAGGATAATTCATCTGAACTGCAGCTACTCCTTGCACCGCGGGGGCAACTCACTGGTTTCTGTGTTGTGATTCTAAGCACGTTCCGCCCAACGACGACGGCGTGTCTGTGCGTTGTTCTGCCGGCACCGTGCAACGGGAAACTAGAGCTGCCACCTGCTTTCATAACAAATCCATCCTCGGTCAGAAAAGATCAAGCTGGAATATAAACCCTGTAATTATCGATAATGCAGTCTGAAATAAACCGCAATCCACTTGATGTTAGTGTCACATGGTTAAAGCATTTTTTTGAGCAGATAAAGCAATGCAGAAAGGAAAATGATATCACAAATGTGATAAGTAGGATAATTTATTTTTGGTCTGGCATTTTTATATTATGTGTGCACATAAGCACCTCCTTGGCTGATTGCCTGACGTGTTAAAGGGAATAAAACCTGGTGTCAGTCATCAGAATAGATGTGAAGTGGGGCAAGATTTCTCCTAGATACATATATATGTTTCTACATATACAGATGTATATTTTAAGAGAACATCCTGGTGAAAACGTATGCTGAAAAGACAAACCAGGAGCTCCTATACAGTTAGTTTATTACCAGGACAGGACATCAGAGTTTGTAGGTAAACATTCATTCCTCAGGTGCTGGAACTTTTCCTCCAAAACTTCCCACCGCTGCAGCTTCACCAGAGACACGAGGAAAGACACGAACAGCAGAAGAGTTGTTTTTTTTTCTCTTTTCCCCTCAGCAGCGCCTCTGTTGAGACCTGGCACGGAGCCCCTACATGCAGGACTGTTACAAGGCTGCGGGTCCCTGGGGTGCATGGCCCAGCACGTGGTGGAGAGCATCCCAAGCCTCTTCCCCCACTTAACCCTTTGCTACGTCTTTCCCTGCCACTGGGCTGGGCAGTGCTGATGCCAGGAGATGTGAGAGCAGGACTGGTGCCTTGTGGGCACCTTCCCAACTCCACCACAGGTATTGATTCTGGTGTTATTTCAAATGGCTTGTATTCTGTCCACTTTGAGGATCATATTTCAGGTTTATCTGGACTACTAATAAGCGGTTTAAGCATGCTGGCTATATAAAATAGTGTCATTTTTCTTCCTTCACAGAGTAAGGATGCCAGACCTTAGTGAAGAGTTGCAACTGGGTTTCTCTGGCTCTCATTTTAAAAGAAAAAAAACAGCTTATTTTTACACTGGGAGAAATAAATGTCTGGCATCAAATTTTGTTCATTGATAACGTCTCTCATTTCACTTAATGTTTGTGACTTTCATGCCCTACAGTTCCCATTACTTTTGCATTGCAGAAATGGTTCAGAAAGTAAGCAAAGAAGCGCTTCACGTCCCAGCGCTGACCGAGCGTAAATTCCAGCCCCGTGTGAGTTAGAGAGTTTGCTGGTTTCTGTCATGTCTCGCTGCACGCCTCTCAGGGCTTGTGGTGTTGTATACATGGGATGTATGGCTGACTTCTGAAGCACAGAAATGGTCTCTGATCTGGCTAAAAAGATTTATTTTGCTATTCAAGAGAAACAGAGAATGTGGAGAATAGAGGCGTAGAAATTGCATATGTATGGTGTGTCTCTATAATTAACCCTTTCTGCACATCACCAATTTGACTTTATTTCCCGTTTCCACCCTCTAAATCTTCATCTTACTTCTAGCACAGATTGTGCCAAGAGGCCATCAGGCAGTCACTCTTGTCAGATGAAGATGAGAGAGGTTTCCTGGGCTGGGCAATGGGAACACCTCATGGGACAGCCAAGCCACCAGTCAAGGACTTTGCTCCACTGTCCTCCCCCTTCCTGCCCCATGATTTGCTCTTCATCACTGGATTCATTAGTTCAGTATATGCAATTTCTTAGACTGTGCTGAATGTAGTAATTCTTGCTGAATCATAGAATCTTAAGGTTGGAAGAGACCTGCAGGATCACCAAGTCCAACCATCAACCCAGCACCACAATGTCTGACTTTAGCTCCATAAAGATAACATCTGGAAGATGCTCTATACATCTTCCAGGCGTACAGATAACTATGTGTCTGGGTTATTTGTGACATCGATAACGACCAGGCAGGGGATGGACAGGTCTCTCAGGAGCTGCCAGGTTCCAGGAAGCACCAGGCACACAGCAGCTGTGTGTCTGTTCTCCCTTGAGTCAGCTGTAGCACCAGGGCAATGCCATTGGATGGTCTTGGACCATCTTGGATGGACCCCTAGGATGGTCTTCCTAGAGACGTTGGGTGCTCCGGACAGAGCCACAGCAGTATTGCAGGTAGCTCTAAGGTTGAAGTTGCTTTCTGAAGTTATCTATAGCCCCCTCTTTAAAAACCAGGAGCTTTTCTGAAGGTGGTACTGCCATAGGAGGTGTACGATATGCCTGCAGGTGTACTTTAAGCTGCTGGAATGAAGATTGCTTTCACTGGAGGAAAAGCTGAATGGTGCGTTAAAATGCATGTTTTCCTTCCTGCAGGATGTCCTCTGAGATAATAAATATCTACTTTTCCGTGGCTTTTTCTTGTGAGGAGTACAACAACATGACAGAATCCCAGCTAGGAAACGTCTAGCAGAAATGTTTTGGTTGCTGCATGAGTTGTCTCTAAAGGTAAGTTGGTTTAAGAGTTTTGGGTTTTGTAGATGTTGGTTTGAACTTTGATTTTGGTGAGTTACTTGCTTGAGTCCTAAATCTCTTGGAGTTGCCTTAAAACCCAGCAATTCAGTTTCAAATGTGTACCATGACATGTCTCTATACTTATAAAATATTTTAAAAGTAGACTGTGAAATACAAAAGAAAAATTTCATGACCGGAAAGAATTAGTGTTACTTATCTGGACCAATTTTTTTTTTGTGTGTTTGCAAGTGCCATTATGTTATTGTTTTTTACAGATAACAAGATACTATAGGAAATGTTTTGTATTTCAATGTCTCTCTCAGTACAAAATTAATCTATAGAAAGAGTTAAGAAGAAAAAATACATCTTGGAGAAGCCAAAAGTGGGTGACAAAACAAGTAGTAATCTTCAAACTTTGTATTGGGGATGAACGCCTCTTCTAAAGGTCCAAGAAACTAAAGAACCACAAGTGTCAAATAATATCTGATATCCCCAATGTGCTGATAACGACTGTGTTAGGTCTAGATATAGCACAGCAAGGTGAACAAAAAATCTAGATAAATAATTTTTTAATTTTTTTTTTTTCTATGTTAAAAATTCAAGCTTCAGCTGGCTAACAGAGAGAGCAGCGTGCCAGGAGAAGTCCCATTTCCAAAGCAATAGAAGTGGTGGGGAATTTGGGGCTCCGGTAGCTGCAAATTCTTCCTCCGTGGGGCTTCTCGGCAGCACAGCAATATATCATCTCTTCCTATAAGTCTGTCTTGGGCAATCTCTAAACGAGTAAACTAATTTTTCACTCCCATATCCAGGTCCCTAAATAACCTAGAAACTCATCTAACTACTGCACAAACCCAATGTAGAAAAAAAAAAAAAAAAAAAAAGAGTGAGTGTTCTGGAGCAGCATTTTATCAAATCCTGACATCTTGACAAAAGCAGAGTGCTTTGGGGAGGCTCTCCCATTTTGGCCAAGCTCCCCCTAAAAGAAACCAGAGCTATGAAGAGAATCTGCCTGTTTCCTGCTGGCTCATCTGGTCCCGTCCTTGGCAGCCCAGCCTGCCTTGGGCAACCTGCTCCTGGGTCACAGACGCTTTTTTTGGGGTGGGGGAAGGAATCTGCAGGTAATCTCCTGCAATCATCTGCTCAACAGAAAGCAAACTTCAAGGATAGATGAATTTTTTCAGGACCCTGCCCAATTGCCCTTTGAGAATGTCCAAAAATACTGTTTGCCCAATCTTTCTGGGTAACCTCTTCCGATATTTAATTGCTGTGATTGTCAAAAGCGTGTTTTTTTTTTTTTTCCCCCCCTTATGTCAACTTGGAATTTACTTTGACTATTGCCTCTTGTCCTCCTTTTAAGTTTTTCTTATTTTTTATTTTGTGGCGATACAAGTCTGACTTCATTAAATCAAAATCCAGAGTGAAAACATGTACCAAAATACAAAATTAAAAAATGCAAAGCTCCTCCACAACGTGGAAAGTCTGGTTTAAATTTATGTTGAAAAGCAACTGTACAGGCTGCAGGTGCTCCTATCTATCCGGTTGACCTTTTAGGGTCTCAGTGGATTTCTGCACAGGCAACAGGGTCTGTTCTGGTGAACGTGACTGCAGGAATAGTTCAGGGATCATAACATGTTATTAGAACAAGCATATAAAATAATAATTTGTAATAAACTTATTAAGATGCCTTTAAATAAAATCCCATTTGCATCCTTTATTTTTTATTTGGAAATTAAGGATTTATAGGAGTAAAAATTGTTATTCTTGGGAGACATAGCATCTGCAGCTCTCTAATCTCAGAATCTGTGTCGCAGAACAAGGAACGGAGTGAAATCAGTACTGGAAGTGTTCTCAGAAACTCAAGATTGCCAGCTAAAACTCCTGTGATGGTGCCTCCAGACCAGGTGTGCTGACATGTGGCTGATGTGAACGGGGTATCCTGGCTGTGGAGCACCAGTCGGATGGAGAAGGCAAAAAAGGTTCCATATGGAAAAGTTCAGTAATGAGTAATGACGAGAAAGCAGCTACCATTTGCAGTCAAGTAGGTAGGAATTTTTGTGTACATTAGGATTTCTGGAAACAATTCAAAATCTGTTGTTCTGTGTTGTCAAGAACCATCAGTAGATGCCAACACATGGCGCCAGAAGTACCGCAAATTCCAGAGCCGTAATACAAAGGTATTTTTGGTATCTTAGGTGACAATGATAATTTTCTTAATCTTCTTCTGGAAGTACTGAAAAAGCAGTTGTTCTTTGCCCCAGCATCACCAGCTGTGTGGAGAAAGGTGTTTAATATCCATGCTAGATGGGTCAGACATATTGGGTTTGGTGAAGGAATCATTGCGAGAAGCTGGCTGGGCAGGGATTTGGGATGGGGATGTGAGCTGGAGCCTTTCTCAGGGGAACCTCAAGGATGGTGAGGTGACTTGAAGAAATACAATCTAAGACATTTTAAAGATGACAAATGTTCTCAGTTGACTTTTCAGCCACTGATTGTGATGAGATTTTAAGGGTTTTTTATCAGAAAAACTTAGTGGTGTAATTTTAAGTTTTCATAAGCTATACCCTGGATACAGATTCATCAAACAGTTCATTTAAGCCCAACTGAGGTCTCTGTGTTTTGCAAGCTATTATGGGCAACAAATAATATTAAAATTTAATTAATATGGAAACTATTATACTTATTTTGCTTCCTCTCTTTCATGAGTGAGTGAGAATGCACTTCTTGTTTTCCTCCTATGCAAAAAACTGCAAATTGAAATACTTCTAACCTGTGTGATGGATGCATTTCATCCCACAGCCACGGGGTCTTCTGTCTTGTCACCATCTGCACAAAGATTTCTTTGCAGTCGTATGGTTTATTCCCCTCATGGACCAGGGTCCAGGTGACTGCAGTCCCCTGCTCAGAAGGGGAGGTTTGGGACTGATCCGCAGGGAGAGCGAGGACTCCCATCCCATCCCATCCCAAGGAGTAGCCTGACCCTTTGACTGCAGGCAGATCATCATCGTGGCAGAAAATGCCATCCTGAGCAGCCTATAGCCAGAAAAAAGATGAAAATAACGCCCTAGAAAAGAAACACAGCCTTTTGGAAGTCATGGAGAAGAGTACATTGGGATCAGATGAGGGCAGGGAAGAGAAATAACCCAGGTGAGGCCATTTCTCAGTTCAGTTTTCTTCCGTTATCTATTGCAATGTACCTCTAGGTTTAATTGTTGACAGTAATTAACTATGTAGGCAGCTGTCTTTAATTATCCCTTTTAATGAGTCAGCCTGTACTGCAAATGGCTGCTAGACATAATGCTGTACATCTGTGTTCTCCCTGGTTATCATCTACTCCACTGTGAGATCCTGCGGCAGCGGCGCGGGGCCGTCCTCCTTCCCTGCTGTCTCTTGCCGCTTGCACAATCCCATTGCCCTTCCCAAAAGCCTTCCCTAAGGCCTGATAAATTCTCCTAGAACGGTCCGGGAAGGGTAAAACGCTGTGGGACGTGTTTTTGGTTTCATGCAGGCAAGTTGAGGAGGAGGGAGGATGTGTTAATGAAAACAGAGTTTTGTTGTGGGAACGTTTGGGCCTGGAAGCTGATAATATGAATTGCCAAGTCCGTGATGCCAGCCATTTGTGTTACTTTTCCTAAGAAGTTTTGTCACACCTTTTCAACATTTTCATGTTTGCTTTCTTTGAAACTTTCAAAACATTGTAATTATTCAAGCACAGCTGATCTTCCCCTTCTGCAAATTTCTGCAATTTCATTCCGTGGAGTTCTAGCTAGCATTTGTTGTAAAGCACTGAATAATAAAGATATTTTTTTCTGAGAGTTTATTTTAGCCGTGTACCCACATGTACACTCTCTTAGAGAAATGCTTTAAAGGAGTAGTTGTGCAGGGAGATACTCTCTCTCATCCCTTTGCAGAACTCTTGTGAGTGTTAATCAGCTGGGATACTTCAGTATGGTGTGCCACTCTCGTCAAAACAGTAATATTCTGAAAAAATAGGTCTATGGACATTTAATAAGTATCGCTAGGCATGCAAAAAGTAAGAAAGCACAGAGTAAATACATCAAACTTTCTGCTTTGTGAAGATGCTAAACAGTAGTCACTTTGTCAAATTAAAAGAAATAGTATTTTCATAACATAGAGGAATAGGAAATTATTTTATTTACTACAATAAATGATTGCCCATCTCTAGCATGACAGGAAGTAATACTGAGTTGTAGGACGCGCACAAAATGCAGAGATACAATCAAATTACCGGGGTTGGTTGTAACATTTGTTCAAATAAAACCAGTGTGAGTTTACAATCGATCACCCGGCTCACAGCACATTGACGTTACCCTGTTACCCTTCCTTTCTGTCGCCTTTAGGCAGGCCGAATAACACTCTGTTAAGTAACTGGTGTCCATGCAAGTGACTGGTATTCGGTCTTCATTAGATCCGAATTTGGGCAGAAGTCCTATTTCTGATGGCTGCACTTTGTATTTGAGTCTGAAGTCAATTCATTGTCTTCAGTTCAAAACTTTAAAATTAATTCCAAGTCTTGGGAAGTGCTTGGAGGCAGCCGTACATTGATTGGCTGGTGAAGAGAACTCTGAATTCATCAAAGCTGTGATGATCTTGCCATTGTCTTCCTGGAGTTGCAGTTTTGACAACCAGGCTCTACCTTTTGTTCCATTGTTATTTGGTTAACACTGACGTTTCCAGCAGTTTGGCAGGATGGAGGGTCGTCAGCCTCTGACTCTGCTAATTGGGAAGCAGCATTTTTTCCCTGTGTTGATAGCGCATGCTGCCACAGCGTGTCTGATGGATGCGAGTTGGTGCATGGGTGATGTGGGTGTAGGGCTTTCCCAGGTCCTCTCTCCAGCCATCAACATTGTGCTTCTCTACATGAGAAATAACACCTAAGTAATTAAGAAATGAGAACTGAGATGTAACTCAAGTAGATGGAAATCACCTTCCTCAGTTGGTTCAGGGAAATATTTCTTTCTTGTTTGTTTGGTTTTTTTTTTTTACTGTTTTTTCTCCCTCTCCCCATTCCAGCAGAGGGATGCCACTTCTGCCTCATCTCGAGTTCAAAGAATACCATACAGAAGTGAGCCCTTGGAGTGGTGCCCACTCTTTGTTCATGACGATTTCGACAACAGGTCTGCCACTCGTCTCTGCCCTGCTGAGACAACGGTAAGAGCCTCAATAGAACAATATTTTGAAAAATGCAATAACACTTCAATACTTTAATTACTTTTTATCAAAGAGTTTCTATTGTGTTTGAAAGACTAGTTATTACTGACAGAAGAATAGAAACTGCAGTTGAACAAGGTACTTGGGCTTAAATGTTCTACTGAACTTGTGAATAGTCAGAGACTACAGATCTGAGGCGTGTGCTTAAACGCTTTGAGAATAAGTGCTGTAACCAGGCTCATTCAAGAGCCCTCTTCACTCTAAGGCAAGAACAAGAAAAGCATGCACAAAGCTACAGGGTGGTAGGGAACTGGTTTGGGTGAAGGAGGCTGCAAGCATCTTCCCGCTCCCAAGGCTGAGGGCGAGCCCCACTGCCATGGCGTTTCCTCCATCCTCAACGCCACCTCCAGCTCTGCCAGTCCCGGCACCCTGCAAACCCAGAGCAGATCACAAAATATACCCAAACCAGGAGTGCTGGCTTCCCAGGTGACAGTTAGAAGCCTACATTATCTTTAAATAAAATGGCATCTTGTAACAAAACAACCCCAAGCCCAAGGATCTTCACTGTACCTTGTGAAGGAGAGGCCATGAAGCAAACAAGACGTGCTTTATGTTTGCACCTTGATCACTGTGGCTAGAAATTCAGCTTTGACAATATCTATAAATATTCTAACAAAAAGCAGGATTGTGAACACTACAATGGTATTTTCCATTACGTTCCCAAAGAGCGTGGCTCTTGGAAAATATGCTGGCCCTCCCTGTGATAGCTGGAGCATGGTGAAAATATGTAATCTCTTTGATTTGCTGTTTTTTTTCTAATGTGGAATGGGAGAAGCTCCCAAACCACATTATTTATTTATATAAACTTGTTTTAAAAGTGTGAATATTGCTTTTAGACTAATGTAAGGCTTTATGTTGTTATTTGGTACCAAAAGTGGGCCATGAAATTTTATTTCAAAATACTCTTAAATAGTCATACATTTTTAATGGATGGGTAAGTTTAACGAAGACACCGACACCCTGTACATCGAGTAACAGCAAAGCTTCCATCTGAGATCTGAAATAGGTACCAGCACAACTGTGTCATCTCACTGTGCTCCTTCCTGCCCCAAATATCCATCTGCTCAGATCCGGTTTAACGTAGTGCAGAGACGGAGTGACAGAGATTCACAATCCAGGGGAAAATTCTTGGAAAATTCTATGGCACCTAGGAAGGGCTAGCCCATTCTGTTTGAACGGAGTGTAGGAAACTGGCATCGCTCCTTTATCTGTGCCCCACAGATGAGTCTCCCCATCCTGAGCATCCCTTGGCTTGATGAAAGGCTTCTTGGAGACAGAGGCATGTGATCTAATACACCTAGTGGGTATTTTATCTCGCAGAAAATAGACTTTGCAAGTGAACTCCGGAGCATTTTTGCGAGGGGTGCTTTTGCTTGCATATTCACGATTTTCCATTCAGGCGTTGACAACCACGAACCTGGTTGTGATACAGGCGTTTAAGATCTGCACTCAGTTCAATTTTTAATTGTTTTTTATAGATAAAAGAAATATCTACATCAATATAGTCTAATAGCATTGATTTCAGCATGGAGTTCTCAATTATTATTCAGAATTCCCTGTTATCTTTCTGCGGTTCCGCAGCCCTAGCAGATAATTCAATGTTTCGTGTGATAACCTTTAACTGGCATCAATGTCAGAAGCGAATTCCTGTGTGAAATCCCCGCTCTTCCACAGAGCGTTTCTTGGGTAAATAAGGCATTTGTTGCTTTGACAAGGATGGTGATACACTGAGAGCACTTTCACTCGTAGCATTGTTTGCAGATACAGCTGATACATCAATAAGCCAAAAACCCAGCTAGGCGGAGAGCGGTTTCCCAAGGACGCAGAAGAAATGACGGTAGTTATCCTAGTACAAAGAAAAGGAAAAAGAAAAAAAACCAGTACCGTTGTGTGTAAAGTTACAACGGAGGGAATAACGAAGCGCTGAACGTACAAAGTTTGGTCTGTGTCGCTATAGATGTGCACATGTTCTGCTTTGGCCAAGGAGCAAGGAGGTGTTTTGGTAGGAGCTGGACAGTAATGCTGCTGGCAGCAGCAGCGTGGTGGTTGGCAGTGACAGCCGAGGATTTCCTCGGGACCGTTTTTGTGCCATCATTTATTTCTCAGAATTTTTTGCAGGCTTCACGTACATCACCTTTCTCCAGCCGATCTCCCTCTGCACTGCTGGAGATAACTCTTCAGTCTTTGGAGGAGTTCTTGAGCCTTTCTGCTTCTGACATTTCCCGTCGTCTTAAATCCTCATCTCTGTTCTTAAATGGCTGACTTTGGGATTATTTGCTGTTTGTCAGGAAGGTGTAAAGGCAGCCTGGATCCTAAAGCGCTGCTTGAAAGTGGCCACGCGCTTCAAGTGACCTTGTAAATGCCTTTCGTCATAGGAGGAATGAATAAAAAATTATATCAAATAACAACACTATTCCATTTAGTTTTAGTAAATAGCTCAGGTTTCTCTAGTAAGTATAGTCCACCATTTAACAGCTTCTACGCACCTTTTTAAATAAGTGAAGCCAAAACTCATTACCTCCTTCCAGGCAGGCCCAAACAACTCTTGTTAGCGTTGTTCAGAGCAGGCACAGATAGATATTCTTTGCTATCCCAAAATAAAACCTTTCCACATATGAATCCTGATGGTATAGGCTCGTGAAGACATGGGTACAATAGTGCTGAAGGGCAGGCGCATCACCGTGCGAACATCCCCAGCCCTGTATTTCCTACGGGCGCTACGCTGGGTCATTCTGCCAACGGCGCCATGTGGTGCCCCTGGCTGCAGCAAGGCCGATAATGCACGTGACTTGGGATTGTACCCTTAGAATTTCATATGGATCTGTGAGCACTACACCCTCCACCTCCCTCATCTTGTCGTTGTCTCTTTTTTTAAATTTCAGAAATATCAGGCTGTTTTGGAAATCCTAGCCTCAGTGAATGGGTTTTGTACATTCAGTTGACCTCAGAAAAGAATGTTGTAATTATCCACATACTTCACTTAAATCAATAAGGAATTACAATTCTGCAGAGCAGTTTGGGGAGATTGCTCACGTAAATAATGCTGTCAAGACTTTCCTTGTTAGCTGGTAAGTACAGTTGTACAAAGAAAAGTTCAGAGTACAAAGTGTCTTAGACTGAAATTCTGAGCTGTGAATTCCATGCACTTTGTGTGCACAAACTAGAGAACGTGTCTGAACCTGAAATTACACATATGCATAATATATAAAATAACACTACACCATGTCCATTGTTATTATTATTATACAATTATGTATAATTGTCCTGGTTCTGGCTAGGATGGAGTTAATTTTCACTGGAGCCATGGCCCCTGTGGCTGGGGACACAGCTGGGATCGTTACCAGTTACCCCACAGCTGGGACAGGTTACCCAAATTAGCCCAAGGGCTGGTCCACCCCATGGGCCTCCTGCTCAGGGGATAAAGTCGGGAGGAGGCTGGGAGCAGGTTTGGCTGCTGGAGAGGGTGCTGGGCATCAGGATCCACCATGAGCTATTGTACTGTAAGTTATGTGCTTACATGTGTTCTGTTATTGGTTTTTTTTTTTTTGTTATTGTTTGCTTCCTGTCTCTGTTTTCTTTTCCTCTGCTGTTTTTTTAAGCTGTTTTTATCCCAATTCATGAGTTTTGCCTTGCTTTCTTTCCTGATTCTCCTCCCCATCCCAATGGGGGCAGGGGGGGAGGCAGTGAGGGAAGGAGCGAGCAAGCGAGCGACTGCGTGGTATTTTAGTCGCTGAGTAGGGCTAAACCATGACAATAATATAACTGTGTAACTTGCATGTGTGCTTAATAATAACGTCTAGAAAGAGAAAGATGTCTTAATTACAGAGAGCAGGTGTTGTGCCAAACATTTCAATCTGAGCTGGACAAATAATGTTGACATTGAAAGAGTGCTTCACCTAATCGTAAAAAAAATGGCTCTGTCCAGTACCATTGAGCGTTTTCATATCTAGTTTAAAGACAAAACTTTTAAAAGCAGATTTTCATGACCACTTTTTGGAAACTATTTTAAGTGTTTAAATGGTCTCCCATCAATAATTGTGGTTTCACGTAACACAACGGGCCTGGAAGATGGTCTTCCTTCCCAGCCAACCCAGGGCTGCATTGCATCACAGCCAGGGCTTGGCTTGGGCACACGCAAAGTTTTCATTTACAGCTGTTTCTGGAGAACGTTGTATTTCTTTTAGCTTCATTGCTTTAAATAGTGCCAAGTTGTTCAAAACTCCACAAAAGAAACAAACAAATATATCGTTACATTGTTGGCTCTGTTGCTAAATGAGGTCGGTAGAATGATGGAGCATTCAAACACTTGCCTACCACCACGGCCTAGCGAAGGTGATGACCGAGCAGCAAAGCATCATCTTCAGGCACAGCCCTGATGAACTGTTAGTAAATCCCTTCTCACATCTCCAGGCCAGCTAATTTATGTATTCATTAATAAATTATATGAGATCCTTGTCATGCCACCATAAACGCATGGGATTGTACTGTTGGTTCCACCAACCTTCACAGTGCCAGTGGAATCGTAACTTTACTTTCTGAATGCCTATCACGCATATTAAAGTTCGTGCAGCTTGCTCCCTAAAAGGCTGTATCTAAGCAGCAAATCAGCTTTCCTCGCGTGTGTTTTGGCCTATCATGCTCCTGGAAGCCGTGGCCCCTGGTTTATTATCCTGCTACCGGATAACAAAAGCCTCTGTGTCCTTCTCTGGAGGTGGGGCTGCCTTCCTGGCTCCACGTTAAGGAGGAAAACTTCTCTTCCACTAAAGCTAATCATGCCTTCGAGGTGTTGGTTCTTCTCTTTGTATTTTGTAATCAAAGTATTGAAGGTAGAGTTTTATATCCAGGCAATATGCTGCTCATAGCTTATGAAGGAAAATCAGGAATAATTTATATGATTTAGTTTATGAGAAGAGCACAGGAAGAGAATATAAGCAAAACTTTTATTTCCCACTTGTATAAATATGCAATTGCTGCTTTTAGTATACTGTACTTTAAAAATGTCAGTGCTATGGGCGAAGAGGCAGAGGGACCTAAGGCTTTTATCTTAACGGTGCTTCAGAGCCCAGCTCGTTTCCCCAGACGTTTTCCTCTTCCACCCATTTGCCTCCACAGGCAGGAATCTGCAGGTGCTGGTGGGACTCCGAAGGATGTTGATAGGGAGGAGCTGTACAGGGGCGTAAGGTGCAGTTATGGCTGGACATGTTCCCCAGCAGCATTTGGGTGCAGGAGGGTGGGCATTTTCAAAGGTAAAACATTATCTGTATCAAGCAGCGATGAAAAATTGGGTGCTTGAAAACGGTAATGAACTGATAATCCATAACTTTTTTTTTTTGTTTTTATCTTCATTTGCCCTACTCTTTTTGAAAGAAATATTTCATGCTAGAGACAAATTTGTCACAAAATTCCCAACTAATTTGTAGATAATTATTTTTAATGTTTGGGTTTTAGAAGAAGTCAGAACCGAAGTGTTGTGTAGATTTCTGACCTCCAAGGCAATACATGGAAAAAAATCTGTTAATTATTTGTAGACTTGAAGTTCAGGGGTCCCTGGGAAAGAACAATTTTTCTGCTCTTCTCTTTAAAATTGCTTAGAGTGAGATGTGGTTTTGAAAATCTTATGGAGTACAGGCACAGAGAGTGGTATCGGTTTGCATATCTGTAAATCAGAATATCGCTGCGTGTGATGGCTTCTTTGAAAGGATGACATGCTCCATTTGCACGTGGAGTGTAAGCAATAAAAAAGGGAATAGATCCCGAGGAGTCCCCTGAAGGAATGGCAAAATCCCATCTCCTGGGCTCTGCAGAAGCTCGCCCTTGGTGATTCGAACGTCCCGCTGGCAAGGATGGAGCTGTTCAAACCTGAGCACTGGGAACTTGCACTGGTTTGTGCCACACGCCACTGGCATGGATGATGCTGGGGAGAACGACCGCGCTGGTTTGCTTTGTTAGAAAGCAAGTAAACTGTGTAGCAGCAATCATTGCTGGAATTGTAAATGAAGATTTAACCGTAACCAAGAGCTGTCATGAGGAATCTCTTTATTTATCGCCTTTCCAAGGTTCCATATTGCAATGGGCAAAGGAGCGACCCCGATGTGCCGCAGCTGGGACAGGACACGGGGCCAGCAGGACTTTAGCATTTTTGGCAATGTCCGTAGGTACAAAATTTTGCAAACATCATCTGCTGGAAAGGCACCTGCAAATAGCTCAGAGACAAGGCTGCTGCTGGAGCGCTGATGACGAAGTCTTAATTACACAGGGCTTGGTGTGAAACATTATGTAGGTGAGAACAAGGCTGTGCAAGCTCTGCTGATGTCTCTTAAACTGCCACTCTGGAGAGACGTGTAGTCGGGGCTATGCATAGAAATACATTAAAGTGATACCTTCCCTCCACTAAATATTCTCGGGTTTTAATGATACAGTGTGTTCCAGCTTGTTATAGCTGAGTGGATCAGGCCAAATTTTCCCTAAAGTAAGAAAGACAGGGGAAAAAATGTAGATAAAAGAGTTGCCTTAAGTTTTTTTTTAAAGGTTTGAAAATATAATTTTGCTTTCCCATGCAATGATGTCCTCTCCATTAGTAATGTTACACTGGGAACAGAAGTGCTTACTTGTTTAGATGTAATTCTATGCAAAAAACATAACTCTCCCCCCCTTAAAAAAAAACGGAGCTTATGCATAATATCCAGTAGACAGTATTATTTTTTCTTCCCCCCCGCCCCCCGACAAATTTGATATGTCTCAAGCTACCCTGTGGCCAAAGGAAGGGGAAATCAGGGTGACTGGGTGAGTGCTGAGGCATCCTCTCCCTCAACACACCAGGGATCCTGCTCACCTCCTGGGTCTCAGGCGTTTTTGTCTGTAAATCAGTGATGCAATGTGGGTATTTCCTGCGGAAAAATCTGCAGCTGAAAGGGCCCAGCTGTGGGACCTTCGTGGCTGGTGGTGGCTTTCTCTGCGGACACATCAGGTGCCGCGTCTGTAGCCACCATGAGGAGTCATTAATGTACAACCCTTAATGAAACCAACAGGAGGTCCATCACCGTAGTCCCGTTCATCACAAAGCTAGCCCTTCAGCAGCAGGCATAAGGTGCTTCACCCAGGAACATCATCTCCTTTGTGTCTGTCCCTGTCAGCTGCGCAAAGACATCAGCAGGACTGGCAAGGGAAAGGTGATGAAGATACGAAAGGTGATGAAGGTACGAAAGGCAAAGAAGATAGTGTTTGCTGTGATAAAGCCCAGCAAGATTTGCTGTGGTAACTGGCAGTCCTGGAGGGATGGGACACGCTGCTGTGCCTTTGGCAATGGGCTTCGCCCAGTTGGACTGGGGAATTACAGAATATGTTTCTGAGCATCCCAACACCAGAGTTTTTCACGTGTGGAATTTGTGATCCGGCTGCTGCAGCTGGAGGATGGCAATGAGCCAGCTAGCCAGCAAGAAGGAGGATCTGGGCAAAACTGATTATTTTAGAGTCAAAGAGAATTTTAGTTGATGCTAATAGTAAAAGAGGAAAAAGCCTTTGGGAGCATCCTGGCCGCTGCCCGTGAGATGGCAGACCCAGGCGTCCCCAGGTTTCCTCTCCAGCTCAGCGCTGGGAGATGGAGCTGGTCCAGCCATTGGGTGGCAGAAAGTTGCCTGTGCTCCTGGGCGAAAGCAGCTCCAGCCTGACATTAAATTTTATTGTAATTTCTACATAAGCCTCACACAGTTTCGTCTGTTTGACACAAGCTACCAGTGCTGATGATTATTCATTTGTGCTGGCTGTTAGTGATTGTAATAAAATGTTGACAATGCCTTAGGGTAATGCTTTCAAAAAGGCTTTTTAATAAACTGTGAAAACTGTTGTTTCAGCAATTGGAAAATAATTAAGAAGCAATTATAGAAACAAACAGAAATCTTGAGCATATAGTCAAGCCATTAAAATACGTTCTCGAAGAAATTATTACAGTCACACTGGAAAGAAAAGCTACACTTAAATAAAGTTAGGGTTATAAAAAAGCTGAAAAGGAAGGAAAAAAAAGTACTGATTTGTACTGGAAAGAGTAACGGCTCATCTCCCCCTGCCCCCAGCAGACCGTTCATCTGTGGTAGCTTTGCCTTCCTTATTCTCCTTCCTTAATTTTCTAACGCAGGAACACCATTGTTATCTCTGAAAAGAAATATTGAATAGCTTCCAGCTCTGAGCATCCTTCCCACTGCCTTTCTCCAACGTGCAGACAAACATACATTGTAAGCCCTTGATGTCAGGTTCTGCACATATTTTGTGTTTTTCTGTTGTGTTAACAGTCAGACAGGCATAAAACCACCCCGAAAGTCACCCGCAATCAAGCCTGCAGAATGGTGCTGGGAAGTTAAACCAGGAATATACAGTCGTGGGAAACCTCCTTCTTCCAGGGAGGGCAAAACGAGAGCCGGTTGCTCCCGGGACGGAATGGTGGATTGCAAAATCAATGAGGTGCTGCTGCAATAAGAGCCGTGCCCGTTTCGTGTGCCAATATGGAAGGGTGTTCCGGGGTATAAATTCTCTATGCAAAGTGCCCATTATCTCAGTTGAAAAGTAAAAAATTGATTGTACAAACCACTCACTAACCACAGCCCTTGTGCCTGCTTCTCAGAGCGGCCTTAATTGGCTGTGTCTGTCTTACGGGCCGCGTCGTAATAAATAAAAAAATACGATTAGTAGAGAATAAAAAGCAGAAGTGGGTGCAAATATCCCCAAAACCAGCAATCCATTTGAAAAAAAGTTGTCTTTTAGAAAGTGAGATTTTTTTTTTTATGGAGAATTTTGAAATCTCACTTTCTAAAGTTTGCAAACTTTCCCCGAAAAGAAAAATTCATGGCAGTCGTGACTGGTGGTCAATATGAGTGCTGTATGGTATTCGTCATTTAGAGGCAACGCGGAGGGAGAGGGTGGGAGCCGGGTGCCCTGATGTCTCCCAGGATTTGGTCCTTTGGTGTTGGCCGTGCCCGACATACATCCCAGCGTGTCTCTGCGGAAGAGCACGCTATTTACGGACTGCGTTAGGCAATTTTGTTGTAACTGGTTAGGCTAAGAGGTGGTAAAGCAGCTTTAGATCTCAAGCTAATAAAAAGATACATAACTCTTCTCAAGAGTGAAAAATGAAGAGCAAGCAAGCGAAGCTGCTGTTTAATCATTGAAATTTGTTGAGTGGATATTTTGGCTGGGGTTTTTTTAGAGGTAATTTGTTTAAACCTTCATGGGCTTGGATTAGAGGAAAGATTAATTTGAGACCGTCATTAAGTTTCTCAGCATTATGACTGTTTGAAAAACTCGTCTATCTGCCATTTAGAAAAAAAAATAGGCTTTTTTTTTTTTTTTTTCTTCCCTAATGAAAAAGTAAAGA
Source organism: Ardeotis arabs (assembly GCA_011801015.1). Lineage (NCBI taxonomy): Eukaryota > Metazoa > Chordata > Aves > Otidiformes > Otididae > Ardeotis > Ardeotis arabs. The sequence goes on from JAAGAY010148410.1 coordinate 110,577, forward strand.
GAGTTGATTTCAATGGCATAACTCTGTCAGTCAGGGTATGACCTTCCCCCTCCAAGGTTGCTATGCCAGTAATGGCCTCAGCAGAGACGCCAAAGAATAAAATTGTTCTGCTATTAAAACTCATTTAGAATTGGGGAAATTGCAACCAATTTACCACCGCAGTCGCTGTGCTAAAGATGAGACAGCTTTCACCCTAGTAGGGCTGTGCTGTGTGCGTCATGTCCAGCCTAGCTAGGCTGCAAACCATTGGGCATGGACTGGCTCTCGGAAAGGCGATGCTCTGCTCCCCCCGCCACCGGCCGAAGGGCAGGGACCGCGAGGTGCTCAGGTAGTGGGGGGTTTCGCCTGCCCAGCACACGCCACTCCCCGGTCCTTGTTCCAGACCTCTCACCATGGAGATGGGCGCTGTGGCACCAAGGACGTGTCGCCGCAGTGCAGGACATCACGCTTTTCTCACCTGTGTAGCCAAGGCTCCTTTGGCCAGGTGTGATCATTTCACTTCAGCTGAAGCTTGTTTGCTCTTTCCAATGACAGCACACCTTTTTTTTTTCTGTTTTAACTTTGCTATTTTTAAGCATTTAACCATTTACTATTTTTTCCATACTAGATACATATTTCAAGCTGCAATTTTAATTTTTTTTTTTTTACTTTCAGCAATTTTTTTTTACTCATTTCTAAACCAAAGGGGAAAAAAACCCAGAAACTCTGCAGCTATTTCACCGTGGGTTGCTCTACTTCAGATAAACACTGGCACATCATCTCTTTATCTCTAATATGTTTTAGTTAGAGGAAAAAAATACCCAAATATTTCCTGCTGGTTTGACCCCATGAAAGGTGCCGGGGGGGGCTGTGCTCAGCCCCAAAGTGATGCTGGGACCAGAGGTGGGTGCTGCGCGCGCTTGAGGCACAAGGCACCGGTCTCACAGGCCACAGAGACAACAGATCAATTAAATCCCCAAAGTTAAATGAGGAAGATGTGGATGAGGGAAAGCAGAGCATCTCCTGAGCTCAGCCTGAATGGCACTGAGTTGCTACAACGGTGTTTGTAAGCTACTCAGTTTAAGAATGAGAGCAACGCTGGCTGAGATCCAGGGCTGAGTTTGCATAAGTTAAGAGGTGGGGGAATTGGTACCTGAAGAGGGAATTGCGGCAAAGTAAATTTTGTCAGCTTGAATATTATTCCAGCACACAACAGATCCTATCCTGCCCGAATGAAGACAACAGCAAATAGCAAACCATTCCGGTAGCCAGCGGGAACCCCAGGATTTCCCCGTACACCCCAGTTTCTGCCGCTGCCTTCAGAAAATGCTGGGTTTTAGGGGAGAAACAGGTTTCTAAAGGCCCATTGAAGGCTTACATCCTTTTTAATGCAGTGCAGATAAAAGCTTTTTTGTCCCCACTGTTTGCTGTATCTTCTGTTAAATCACATGCAGGCAATGCGTTTGTTTGCTAAATGCACTTTGTGCTGACTCAGCGTTCCAGTTATCTGTTAGGCATTAAATTTCAGAACAGTGCAGAGCCTTTTTTGTTTCCCCTGGTGAATAAATTACAAATGCTGATTTCTGTTCAGCAGGAGAGAAGACTACGGCAGCGTAACAGACAGGCATGCCAAAATATTTATGGAATAAGTTGCAAAAATGAAACAAAAAGAGTGTGTATTTCCAAGTGAAAGCAGAGCAGGACTCCACCGCTGAATTTAAGATCAACTCCTTTATTCAACCACAATCAAATTTAGTGGAAGTATATTATATTCAACATCTGTATTCTGCAAGCCACTGCTGAATAAGCTCTGAAAATTGTATTTTCTCTCGTTTCTGTGTATACTTGCACGTATGTTTCCTACTAAATCACAGTAATGACCCTAATTCCACATGAAGGCCCTGAACCAAATTGTGTCCCTGAGCTGATACCCTACCTGCCCCACAGCTGCTCTACAAGGTTATCATTCATTTCCTTCCCTATTTTCATCCAGGCTCTTGTAAAATGCGTAGGGAAAACAACCAATGTAATGCCAATACAAAAATACTTGAACTAGAGCACCTACATTAATATCTGGTTTGGTACTGAACTTAGAGAAATTTATTTCCATTTCAATGCCCAGAGACCCTGTGAAACGTCCTGGTTTTTCCTGGTGAAGGCAGGAACCAAGTGGGTACGGCAGGAATGGGTTAATTGCACGCCAACAGCTTGGGGCACATTTGTGGCACGCTTTCATGAAGGTAAAGAGAGAAAAAGTAGAAAAGAAGAATCAAATTCGTTTCTGCAGGCATTGAAGACTTGGTTTTACTATTTAAAATAATCAATTACTCTCTATCTGCGTTAAACAACAAATATAAGCACTAGCATTTCCGTGTTGCCCTTGTGTCATAGCAAATGAACCTTGGAGGTTCTTCCTGGGGTCTTCTTTCTTTGGGGAAAACCCAGGGCCTTCCTTCAATGACAATGCCACGTCCAGGCTTGTTAGATACTGTTCCACAGGTCAATATCTATCCATGTCAGGGCCTTCATATGCTCGTGTAAGTGTTAGCGTTGTAGATATTCCAGAAAATCAGGCTCCTGGAAAGGCAATGTAATGAACACTGAAATAATATGAGGTGGTATTTGCTAAAATGAAATGTTTCACTTGGCTGTTTCAGCAGGTTATTTGAATCGAGGAGCAGCAGCTATTAGAAAAACCCTGATTGCCTTTTGATATCAAGTAACAAAAGTAGCGCAGTTCTCACTTGTAACGTGAATTGCTCAGGTGAGTTAAATTGGATAATAAACAAACTTCAGGAAATAATGATCTGTTTGCAGGCAGCTTCCACAATGATGTGAATAAATCACCAAGCATCATTTCAGCCCTACAATTGGTAAGATCCAGGTTCTAACATCAAAATAATGAATAAATGAGGCTTTAGTAAACGTTGGCACCCTGTAGTCAGGCGTCGATGATTTGATGACCCACCAAGGGCAAGCGCTTCTGTGCTGGGTGTCGTGCACGGCCCTTGCTCTCGTGAAGCTGGCAGGATTTGGTTATCTGGGGATCAGCTCTTGCCCATTCTCACTGGAGCATTTTGGGCACATCCTGCTCTTGCACTTTGCTCTCCACCCTGTTTTGTAAACTTTGTTGTTGTTGTTCAACAATTCGCTTAATTAAACAAGAATTATCTTTGGACTAGGAGTCTGAGAAAGCAATATTAAATACATTCATTTCACTGTGCAATTTAGACATTCCCTTTCAAAACTGGGGGGGGGGTTTGTCTTTCCTTGGCACAGCTACTGACGAAACCACAGAAACTGAAATTCTCCCTGCCCTTTGTTTGGCTTTTAACTCGAGTGAGCAGATGGCTACCTAGCAATGACTGAAATGCTCACGTCCTCCTTCCTAGGGGTCTCTGTACTCTCAGCCAAGTGCTGCCGGGACCCTGCTTTGCTTGTGGTCCTTTCCTATGGCCTGGGGGTCTCCTGGCCTCTGGCATCCCATCCCTCGCCCAAGTCCCTACTGCTTTGAGCAGGGAATTGTAGCTCCTAAAGCTGCTGATGCACAAACTAAAGCAAAACTGAGATAGAAGGAGGGGAAAATAAAGTCTTCCAGATGCTACCTAAATTCACAGAATGTCCATGGAGAAGACAACCTCCAGCCAGAGTCAGAGCCACCGTGTCCTTGCTGTACAATGACCCAGCCTCTTCTCCTTCTGGAAGTACAAAATGCACCACACGGTACCCCAGCTGGGGGTCAGGCTGCTCGTTTTTCTCCCACGGTTTCCCTGATGATGTGGGAGGAAGGCCCAGATGTTACTGCTGTGTGATGGACGGCACCTTAGGTGGCCATCAGTGGAGCTGACGTGGGAGATGGGTCTGCTGTAACTGCATCTACAGGGGGTCAGTTGGTTCATCTGTGCATCTTCAGCTCTGTATAATTAGTCCCTGCAGTTTGTTATCCTGGAAAATGACATTTCCTCCAACCAGTGTCAAAGCAGCACTGGTCCCAGGTAGGTTGCTGGTGCCCACAGCGGTGCAAGACGGTGGGGCACCAGGGGTCGCGTCAAGCACCTCCTCCTCAGACATGGGCATTTGTCACCGTGCCAATGACCAGGGCCTCTCACACCGTGGCACTCAGAAAGCCATCACCTGTGAGATTGTCTTAGTGCTACTTTAGACAGGACCATTAAGCTAAAAAATAATTTTACATATATATGTACACCAGCATGAAGTAAGATTTTTTTTTTGTAAAAGTTAAAAAATGAGCTAATGCCTTTCATATCTCTGGTTTGAATGTTCAGTTATACGCTTTAATTCACCAGACAAGTCGGTGTGCTTATAATTTAGAGCGTAGTCCTACCACGTGATGTAGGGATGTTATTTGTGTGGACATGTAAAAAGTCTCATCTGTAACTGCACACATAACAAAACTTCAAGGCTGCTAATTTTATCTGTCTCTACCAGTTTTCTATTTTGGTCCTCAGGTGGAAAAGTTCCTTTTATATCCAAGCTTAAAAGTACTTGTTTAGGTTTTTTTTTTTTTTGCTTTTCCCAGTGACAAAGTTGATGACGCTTAATAGCTACACTTACAGAGTGCTCAAATCACAAACCATATACTGCTTTTTTCATGAAAAGCGAAGTTGCCATGGTAACAGAGCAGCCTGGTATTTAATTCCACTTAAGCCCCACAGAAGATAAGAGTGGAGGGGCTCTCTGGGATCAAGGAGCCCTGTCCCTGCCGCCTTCACTCCCTTTCGTAACATGGACCAGGTAAACTGAGGAAATTTCACGTACATAAAGAAAACCAGAACTTTCCTTCGTTATCCACCCAAGCTTGCTCAAGTGAGAGGAAAGTCATCATTTGTGGAGTTGTTCAGCTCGGGGCTTGTGACTGGCATTAAGAGGAGAACCATGACATTCTTCTGACAAGTGCTATCAACATTAATTGGCTTCATTTCTCTTTCAGTGTTGGTATCTTTAATGAGATTTGTGGTCTAATTCTTCATATCTTTGTCATATCAGTTGGGAATAATTTTTCTAACAAACATTTATGGCCATAATATGCACACATTCATTGAATACGTCCTTTACAATCCAGTATGCTCCAGAAAGTATTCCTACTCTGACAGATGAGTTTAATAAAACAATCTTGGAGCTAAGCATTCTGAAACATAGGAATTCAATAACAATAAAAACTTAACCTATGCCAAATCAAAGCATTCTGTCTAAAGAGAGTAAGCAGCCTTATATTTAGCTCTCATAAAACCACTGCGGTCCACTGATGTAAAATGATGACACAGGCATTATTCCCACTTTACAAATGAGGCTACTAAAATACACAGAGGTGAAGTCAATTGGCAAATTTAGCTGTCAGTTATCTGTTTGAATCTAGTCACAGTTCCTTACAGCGCGCATAGGAGACCCTTTTCTGAGCCTGATGTTTAGTCAACATCACGTCGTCACGGGGAGTCAGGAGTGAGGGGCAAAGTCTAAGTCCAACCCTTTTCCGAGCGAGGTCGAGCCCAAGACCCTCAGCTATTTTGGCTCAAACACTGAATACAAATTTAAAATCATTCCAGGGAACAACAAAGTACCTATTTGATGTCTCAGAGGCAGAACTGTATGGATCAAGCAATACAATCCCCACAGACACATGATGTGAGGAACATGACACAACTTCTACGGATACTATTGAGACACACAGGCAGAAAAATAAACTTCCACAGGAAAAGGTATGAAGATCTTTCTTAACACTGGCACTGAGAGATTAACGTTTTTTAATCTAAAATATAAAAAACAGTTTGTCTAACTCTAAATAGGTGGGCAAATTTACTCAGCATATCATAAGTATTTTCGTTCAGTCAGAATCCATCAACAACTTAGGTCTTAAATGAAGATAAAATTAGTCTGGTTAAAATAACGTGAAAAGATTAAGAGAATGGATGATTTGACCTGTTTCTACTCCCGTGATACCGCAGTAGGAGCAGGGACGTGATGTAAGGTCTCGTGCTGGTGTTTGATGCCATGGCAGACATCAGAGAGATGTGCACACACCAACCGAGCTTGTGCGGGTTTGTGTGCCTCTGCAGTCAGATAAGAAGCAAATGGAAGCAGGGAAAGAAGAAAAAGCCAATTTCAAATCAAATGCCATGTAACAGGACATGCAGCTTGAAATACATAGCAGAATTAATATTTCCTTATTACAGAAATGATAGCACAAGTTGTGATGGCCACATCCATCTGAATAGTTATCTGAGTTTTAAATCTCATTATGTGTTTTTTTCTATCTATATACTTCAAGCGGAGAATGGTTCTCATTGAGAGGAGGTTGTTTGTAGTTACCCTACTATTTTGTATACAAGTTCTAAATCTAAAAGATCATTTCTTGAAGGTCTGACAAAGCCACTTGGTATGTGAACTCCAGCTAGAGCAATGTACATCTTTTCCTACACACCTCACCATCCCCCCCGGCTGCCTCTTCCCCCTTCTGAGCATCCCTCCATCCTGCTTCTGCCAGGGAGCACTAATATGTCTCTTGCACCTTTATTTTTCTTTTGTATCACAAGACAGTTTTCATGGGCGAGGGTCAAGGTATCTGTGACAGGACGTTGTTAACAACAGGGTCACGTTGGTATATTCTTTGTGTGTGTTTGTGGAAATACAGTTTTCCTTCTTGTGTTATAAATTAAAAAATGTCTGAGCAACATTGAACTAACACAACTGCATTACTTGCTAGAGTTTGAATAAATCTAAGGCGTTTTAAAAGTTTCTTTAGCATCAAATCTAGGCTAAGCAGACATAACCTGAGCTTTGCTCTTTGCCTGCCAGGTGCTGCGATGGATGTGGTGGGACTCACGGGAAAGCAGGTCCCTGTGAAAGACACCCAAGGGCTATGGCCAGGACTTGCTTTCCCAAGAATGGATGTCTGCTGTGCCATTTCAGACATGTATATATATTTTTTTTTTTTTGGTGGTTGTTGTGTCGCCTTCTGTTATGGAGATCTTGGATCATGTCTCTCCTAGAAAAATACAGAAAGGCAACATCATCATTTTCAAGAGTGTGCCACAGACATTTCTGACAGCTCCTCTTCCAAAATATGTTTCCTGACCCACCATCACTGAGCAGGCTGGTACGAAGGGCCACGTAGCTGTCGTGTTGGGGAGATACTGGAGGACCATTGATCCAGCTGCATCCATACCCAGGGAAGACCTCTGTGGTGCATTGATCAACAAACTGTATTTGAAATAGAAACTGGATTTTAAAACTCAAGTCCTGTCGGAGAACTGAACAATAAATCAGAGCCAATCGCACAGAACAAAATACTCTTCAGCTGTCAAAAGTAATAGGAAGCCAACCAGCCCATAAAGACACACTTATGAAAGAACAAGAAGAAGAAGAAGAAAAAAAAAATGATTAGCAGAAATGAGTGGGGCTGGTTTGGCTTGTGAGGTATTGGCCTAACACACACCAGAGCATCCTCTCACCATGTCACACTTGCCCCCCCACCCAGAGCCTCTCCCTCCCTCCCACGCTTCGTTAGGGTCACCTCATTAGGATCGCTAGATCAGCAAAAGGGCCTTGGAGCCCCCGAGGTGGGGCTGGCAGCGAGGAGCCTGTTGATGGGGAGAGCTGGAGCAGAGGTTTTATTTGATCTGACGCTGACAGTGAACATCAGAGCCTTCCCTCCAAAGACCAAAGAACTGGAATTTGTCTTTACAAGCCTGGCAGTTTCTATAGACCTCCCCACAGCAGCTGCAGCTCACGGGTATCAGACAGAGCTTTCTACAAGAGCTGTTTCTTCTTCTTCCCGTGACCCAAGGGCACAGCAACCTTCTCCTTCATGGTCACGGTGCCTGCCTTTCCTCTGAGAAAGTGGTCACACCACCGTATGTTGTCCTGGCCCCCTTTAAATAACGGGGTCCCCTGTAGAGGGTGGACTCCCCTACAGATGGGAAGACGAAACAAACAACAAAGCACTGAGGAATTTCTTGCAGACACAGAGGGGAAAAACACACTGGAAATGTGAGAGGAGCTTTCATATGCCTCACTTCTCTGGCTTACGGCAAATCTCAGCATCTCCATGCACACATCGCTCAGAGGATATAGTGGTTTGATACAAGAGAGTTACTCAAATAAACCTGCTCCTGGGAGAGCAGAACATACTTTGAGGGCTTTATTTTGTTCTCGTTGATCTTTCTTTAAGGCAAAACAAACCTTACAATCCACAGCCAACATTTTTTCACTCTCACTGCCCCTCCCAATTTACAGAGTTGGATGCAGTATTTCAGTAACATCCCTTGACCCAGCCAGCTTTAGAGGAATTAAAAGCTTCTGCAAATCTTCTTGAACTTTTTCAGTTTTTACTGATAGCTACAACTGTGAAAAGCTCCCGCTGTATGGCACACAAGTCTACTTTTAGCCAGACTCTCCATCCCATCCATCCGCTGTCCCAGGACACGGCACGGGGCCGCGCACTCTTGCCCAGCTCTGCCCGCAGTTGTCATTTGCCCGAATTGTGAGACCAGTCCTGCCAAAAAACTGAGGGGGTTGAGGGGCACCAACTACACTCTGATGTTTGGCCAAGCCCTGTGCACAGGACTGGGAAGGGACATGGCTGAAAAAAATCCCCTTGGCCATCTCACATGCCTACCAGCAGCTATCAGGTGCTCCCATAATATTTTCTGCATTGTCTTGTGTGATTCTGGCAAAGGGTTTCTTTAGTCCTGCGTGGTGCGAGGAGAATACCAATGAGCAGGAGTTGTGGTGGCTTAAGGGTAAAAACACCTCGTTTCGCATGCGGCAGGAATTTCACTGTGCACAGGGGACTCCAGCGCTGAGATGGTGAAGTGTGGGTGGATGGCCTGAAGGTCCCCCGACTCGCTGGCTCCTTAAAAATGTTTTAATTCAGGAGTGGAGTTGGCTGCTCCGGTGAGGAGTGGGAAGTGCTGACTCCGTCTTGCTGCTCTGCCAAAGCGGGCTGTGTGTACGTCGTGTACATCAGCTGTAAGATGTTTCTCTTTTAGAGCCAGTTACAGTAATCAGAAGGGCTTTCTGCTTCCTAAATTGCTTCTAATGAGATGGCTATGTTTTCCTATGTGATAGATTATTCCCCAAACACGTTGAGTTTAAAAATAATTTCTAATTCTATCATGCTAAGCTACTGTTAACCCTATAATAGTTTTCTCTAGGAAATCGCTTCCAAGCTTTACATACACTTGTAGCCTATTACATCCTTCATGTGAATCACACATAGTCACTTGAGACAGGAGATGTGACCTGTCTCGTTAGTCTTTATTCTCAATGACCCCTGCAATTATGGCAAGTGGAGTCTAACGTAATTTCTCTAACCCACACTTTACCGCTTTGCGGAGAAGCTGGCAGACCTCCCGCCCGCCAGAGACAACGGCGTGGGAATGCCGTGACGAGACATCTCAGGGTGCAAAAATATCATTCGTGTGTAGTACGGCACTGCGCCTTTATGGGTTTGTTAGGAAGGGCATTGCCAAAATAATGATGAAAGCACATTTCTGAAGTTTCATGGTGGCTTTTAATAACACACATTCTTTGCTGTAGATGAACACCCCGGCGTCTCCTGCTAGCAGTGGCAGAGCGGAACTGTCTTATTAACGGCAAGCTCTGGTGATGTGCTGTGTCACAACTGCAGAGTCACCACACGCTCTTATGTGCTTCACCTCCCAGTCGCACAGTAATAAGGTTTTCAATAATAAACGGTTCACTCCCGAACTTTGCACAAGGGTGTATGTTTTGGAGCTTCCATGTGTCATCTGCATGCTCTGAATTCATATTTCAGTATCTCATACAGCTAGTTATTTGAGGTGACTGACTAATTGCTGATGAGAAAATGATACCTTTATGTCTCTTATCAAGAAAATGATGGGCATCATAGTTTTAAAACTCTGGTCATATTTTCAAGAACATATTTCACATACGTATTTCAAAGAGCTACAGGATATGTCTGTTGATGGTTCCTGCATTACATTGCTTCAATCCCATCTTCTAGTGTTAGTAAAACTGTCAAGTCTTATTAGCTGTTCACTAATTGAAGTTTTCATAGGTCATTAAAATATATAAACTGTATAGCAGATGTCTCCTTTTCTTTGTGGTGTAATAAAAGGAGAGAGAAGGCAAAATTATTAAAATGCATATTTGAGAGATTTTTAAATATAGTGCAAATTGACATTTTCCCCTTTAGACATCTCACCAGCATGAAAGCGTTGGGTACAAAGAGGAAGAAAGGCGCACTTCAGTTTAAATGTGAAATTTGGGAGACAGTTACAGTTGTAGGGCAAGACACAGCCTGTCACACCCTCACATGTTTTATGAAACACAACTGCAGCTCTGCATTTGAGGTCTGTGATAATCCTCATCCTGGACAGGCTTTTATTCTAGATCAGGACACGGTCCACTGATTTCAAAGGGGGCAGGAGCAAGTACTGCACCCAGAAATCACTTCTCCAAGCATTGCAGGGTCGCTTAAATCAGCTACCAACCTAATTTCTTTAAAAAATAAAATTAAAAATAAGGTTGTTTAGTGATATCAGATAACCCAGAGCTCCCTCGTGCCTTACTGCCCACGCCTGTGCAGCACGCTTCTGCCCAGAGTCAGAGGAAGGAAAGTCATCCATTTGGTCAGCAGTAGTTCGGAGATGCAACTGGCTCTCCATGGGAAACTCCCATACAAATCGTCACTACTGCCTGACAAAAGGGAGATAAATCCCAGCTTGAGACTATACAACTAAAACCTTTTATCACAATTATTGCTAGACTTAACCAATGTTTTCCTCCAATAATGTGCCAGGCTTGATTAGTTTGACCAGCAAAGGAGTATTTATTTATATTGTATTTATATTTTATTTAGGTGTCTTCAGTTCTTTTTTCAGTGTTAGACAAGTATTTCGTAATGGGAGAAGTAGAGTCGGAAGTGGTGTGGAGCAGGACGATAACCCTTAGAAGATTCTGGATCTTCTCTGGAGCAGAGAAAGACCTGTAAGAACATTTCTTCTTTGTAACCTCACCACACCTCAGCTTACTGCAGATACTACCTGTCACTACCTGAAAGAAAGGTCTCCATCTCCAGTGCCTTGAGGTGGGTTGCAAACCTTCTGTTGGTGGATGTCCTGGAAGGCACTATCCTAAGGACCTTCTTCAAACCAGTTTGTATGGTGTCTCCCTTAGCTGGTATTTGTTTTATGTCATGTCTCTCAACTGCATGTTACGTCATGCTTCTCTTTCTTTTACGTAGGTCTCAGAAGGGTTGTAGGTAGGAGAGAGCGTGCGTCCTGACTGGCAGAGAGAGCAGTGCCATCAGCTGTGCTGGGACATGGAGCGGTGACCCACCACCAGCCAAAGCACTGCTCGTCCTACCTTGACTGGCACAGCTGCCCATCTTCTGGTGTTTCTTCATGAATTATCCAACAGGTGATGTAGATATAGTGTGCACTCCTCCCACGGGCTGACACAATCGCCATAAACACATCCATTAATTTGAGGAGATAACCCATAAGTCCATGAGAATTCTGTGCCTCTCCTCTCCGTGCACCATAAACTCAAAACCGAGGTGGGAGCTGGCTCTGGGGCCATGGCTGTGCTCTGTCACCCGAGCATTTACAACCAGCCGTCTAGCAAAACAACCTGGCAGTAATTTGGGCTCTTAGAGTGAAATTTGTTGAAAGATCAGTGTAAAATACTCGAATCACGGTTGTATGCTACAAAGCGTTCCCCACACTGCGGTAAAATTTACAGTGAAATGCAGCAAAACATAGCTCTGCCCTGAAGAAGAAAGACTCCCCCAAAAATCATCCTGAAATTAACTGTGAAAATTTTATGAGCTTTTCACAGATTACTGAATTACATTTGATAACAGTAAATAAGAAAGTCGGCTTAAGCCCTTAAGGAGTTTAGGCTCCTGATTCCAGCTGAAATAATCAGGACCAAGTGCTGAAGTACCTTAAAAAAACCCTGTATTTATTCTTCAAGATAGGATGTGACATAAACAAAGGAGAGTGCTCATGCACCCCGCAGCACTAACTGTGGATTGCAAGTAATTTAATTTGTTCATTTTTTCCCCAGCATATTTTTCAAGACGCTATGCTATGGAGCTGCTATTGATGATTGGCAATGTTATTAACAGGCTCCAATGTGCCTGTTACCGATAAGGGTGCTGATGGCTTTGTTGCACCGACTACAAAAAAGGCTTATTTATGAGTCACAGAAATGCAATTATTTTTTGTCTGTCTCTTACATGCATTGCTAGAAGTCTAAATACTAGCCTTGCTTTGCTGATGGTAATAAAGACAAATTAAATGTATGCAATGAGCAACTACGGAAATGAGAGAATACCATAGAGAGAAAATTATAGTATGAGGTACGGTGGTTTCCTTCATTTTTTACAGCAAAAAATGATGAGGAAATTATATTCCAATAGCAGAGAACCTTGCTTTGCTCAGATCAAAATGAAGGAGAGTTCCTCCAGCTCTGTATTGAGATTTCAATCAGGAGGAGGTGACAGAGTAAGGAAAAATAATCCCTTTGCGTTGTGCTGGACACGCGCAGTCTGATATTCACAAGCACTGATTAACTGGACTTTGCCCACAGATCAAGACTTTTTTAAACGAGTCTACAGATTTTCAGCCCATGAGACCAGAAACCAGGGGCCACGATGAGGATGCTGCAGCAGCCCCTGGACTGACGCAGTCCCCATCAAAACGTTCGGTAAGGTTTTCAACTCACGAGGTGGCTTTTGAAGCTCTGCTCCACCTTCCTTCGATAAACGGTCTCCCAAAGTCTGTCTTTTCTGTGTTCCTGGCTTATGGTTTTATGTTTTATTTAGTGCAACAATGGAAATGGAGCAGAAATATGCAGAAGAGGACTTCAGGTGTGATGGGAAGCGCAGCGGACTCCGTGTTAGTGCACAGCAGGTCATCAGCATTACCATACAGCGCTCAAAGGTGATGACCCTGCCTGAGCTTTCTTAAAATTTGTGCACAGCGGGACTGGACAGGGCCAAAATAGCAGAAACAGAATGAAATCCTAATGACCTGAGGGCAAAGCCCTGGGCTGGACATTGGGCTGAATGCTAGGCGCAGGCTGTTTAAGGAGGAAAAGAGATCAGAGTGGCTGGCAGGGTTGAAAAGCGTCAAGAAAAGGAGCAAGGGATGGAGATCCTGGGGACTCAGAGCCTGCACCATGGCACGGGGGCTGGGGGTGCCCAGGGGTCTTGGAGGGGAATTCTGGGGGTGAAGGAGGTTTCAGTCCTGCAGCTGGAAATCCCTAAAGGATTTCAGAGAGAAGGAACCGTGCCTGGCAGAGGCTGAGGGTGGAGCAGAGTTTGGAGATGGACTGGACCACATTGCAGGCTAAGGTCTGGTGCTGCAGCAGCCCAAGCTCTTGCAGAAGGTACAAACTGAGCAGAAACCATTCCCTGGTTAAAAGGAGACCATAACCGGGAGTGGGTGTTCTCGCATCCAAAGCCTTTTTTGGCTAATCACGGTGAAGCGCACGGTGTTGATTAGCTGTTGAAGAGGACATTAAACTGGTTGTGACACAACGTGAGACACAGCAGGGCCTGCACTGCTGGGAGGATGCCAGCATCCTAATGAGGCTGCTGTTGTTAGGGGGGAAGGCAGAACTGCTACAGGGAGATCACCCAAATGCAGACTTTGAGCCGTCCCAATGAGCAGCTGGCAGAAATTCCTTCATCCTCTGATAATTTCCCCCAAGATCATCAGCAGATCAAAACCCTTGCTGCTCCTCTAATCTGAGGGGACGCAAAGATGAGGGCATGGCAGGCGCAGCCCCACGCTATGGGTGTGATGAAAGGACCTGTGCTTAAAATCTCCTTTGTACCACCCACACCAACCTCCCTCTGAGCAGATACTACTGAAGTATGTGTGCTGACAGCAGAGCAGCCTTTTAAATACTCGTCTGCAACATTATAATTCAATGAACAGGTCAGCCATCCTCTGCTATCTGTGATGAAGACTCATTCCTCAACGCAGCCGCTGAAGACCTATCGCGGCTTGCCTTCCTCCACAAAATTGCGCGGAAGCTTTGGGAAAGTCAGAATTAAAGTTGGCACATGTCAAATTGCTGTGGCAGCAAGATGAGCGTTTTTCAGCTCATAAATTGGTTTACGACTTTTCATGTACCAGTCAGAATAAAATAAATTTATGGACAGAAGACCAGCTTTTTAATGGAACAGTAATGAATCTGAGGCTGAAATTCTCGGCACACCATGTTTGCAGGGTAATCAAAGCTCGGCTGAGCAAGGCACTGAGCGGCGTGACCCGGCATCGGCCCTGCAGCTCGCAGGACTTTGGACTGAAGGTCCAGAGGTGCCATCCAACCTGTGACTTTATGGCTCTTTTTAATTGATATTCATAATATCTGAATAATTTTAAAAACAAATTAGCACTTTAGAAACAGGCAATAAGAGTTGAAGTGCAAAAACTTTCCATGGAAAGATTAGAAACATCCCCATGGCTTCTCACAGCCGTTTCAGCAGAGGTTCAGGCAGCTCTTTCTGTGGCTGTAGCTCTTTAACAGGTTTTTCCTTTCTCACCACGTTGCGTCCCAAAGCAGGAGTACTGTGTTTAACCGAGGCGATACCACTTGTGCGTACGGTGGCATCATCACATCTCAGTTGCATTTTCTGTTCCAAGTCTTTAAACATCCAAATATTTCACTTGTCTTTGTTCACAAGCTGCTGCCTACTCAGCAGATATTTTTATTAACTCTCCACATTAATACCCCACCTTTTCTCCTGACTTTTAAAGCCAATTTAGAACTCGCCAGCGAGCAGTAGTTTATATTTTCCTCCTAATGTGCATTGTTTTGCATTTGTCAGCATAGCATTTCAACCGCTGTGCTGCTGCCACCCCTCTATTAAATCCTTTGGAAGTTTCCTTCAGTCTTCCCCCTCTACCTGAGATTCCTTGCTACAGGCACATGCAGCCACCTTCCTCTTTGTGCCTCCCCCTGGCAATGAAGGACGCGTTGGATAACTGATCCCGGTTCCCATCCCAGCATCGCGGGAGGCGGCTGTCTGCTCTTCCCTCTGCTCCCTGCCTTGGTGAGCATCAAAGTCCAGCACCGTTTGCCCTGGTACTGCATAATTCCTTACCAGCAATGTTTTGTGGGAGGCTTTTGGCCATCTCAATAGCTGTATCGAGCCCTTTGTGCCTTGTTTACTTCACACAGTGTGAAACAGTCACTAGATTAAGCAGGAGTCATCTGCTCCTGCAAAAGCCATGCTGTGGTCTTTGGAAAATGTCTCACTTTTAGTACTTGAAGAGACAAAGTGTATTTCCAAAGTATTTTGTCTATTACAAATCACAAATGGAAAAAAAAAAAAAGGGAGCAGTTCACATCTGAAGTCTGATGGCTGAAGAAACCCGACAAAGAACAAATTCTTGCTCACATCTCATTTTTCTCGCAGAGACTGATTCAGACTTTGTTGAGGGGAGAGCCCAACAGAAAGATCCATTGATGCATGCTTACGAGGGGTGCAATTTTACAGCATCGGTGTACGGGCTAGGCACCAGCTGCACAAACAGGGAACGGTTTGCCCCACGTTTACGGCGCGTTTCCTCCTGATGATAACGAGAGCTGCAGCACAACAGGGTCTGTGCTTTGAGCCCTCTAAAATGCAAAAATTGGGGTGTCCCTGGAAGAGACAGTGAGAGCCTTGCGCTGTGTGGGTGAGGAACACACCCCAGCAAGCACTGGAGATGGAGAGCAGCAGAACTCACAGATTCCCAGGGTGGGGTGGGAACTGTACAAACATTAATGAAGATTCATAATTCAGAGGCCTGATGGGGGCAGGGGTTTGCCTAGTATTTTAGGAGCTGGAAATGAAAGTTGGAAGGAATATCTGTCTCTGCAGACACCCCTCCTTTAAAGGCAGCTACCTCCTCCTGCCAGCTTTAGATCACCAGCTTGCCGCGGATGTAGTTTATATGTTTGGTTACTCAAAGACGAGAAATAATGGGATTTCAACAATTACAAAACTGAAAGACATATGCTTTGTTGATGAAAGATCTGTCCGTACAAATGGGACTCTTGATAATTCAATACACCCTTCCATCAAGTTGGGAAAGACACCAAGCAAAGATTTAGAGGCAATAGAGGGAGTCTAAAATTAGACTCGCACTATAAGCTGCATTACTTTGGGAATGTAGAATTTATTTTCTCCAGTTGCAGAGTCACTGATATTCCCAGGGAGAGACTTTCTCCTGCAGCAGCTTTGAGACTACGTATCGTGTTTTAAGCCTTCCGGGGTACTGGGGCAAGGTGCTCTGCTAGGGAGTCACAAACATCTCCAGATGAGGAATTTATCCACCATTTGAGTTTTTCACATTGTATAAATGCACAGGCAGCTAACTCGAGTGCCAGCCAAGCATCACTGCTACTTTTCTCTCCAAATATCTGTCTTTAGTTGCCTAAAATATTAATCTTCTTCCCTTCCCCCCATTTCAATGTGCATACTGGGTGAACCACAGGCGTTAGCTGTCTTAACAGCCCAAATATTTCTGTTAGAGTTACTGGGGGTGGCAGATGTCATGAAGAAGAGTTTAAACCACAGAGTCAGTCCTAATTGTATGGCTCCCGTGAAAAGCGGTGGTGCGGCTCAGCGTCCACTCCACCCAAGGCAATGGACAGTGGGTTTCGGAAAGACACGGTGCCTGGTTGACCCCACGTCGGGGCTGCAGCAACAGCTAACCTGGATGAACAGTGAAGCTTCAATGCCTAATGAAGCCCAAAATGCTGTAATTTCTCATACCCGCCCAGTACACTCATTGTCTTAAAAACAGAAATGTCTCACAGCACTATCGGGAAAGCAATCATCACTCCAAAGACTATTTCAGGTAATTAGTTGCTTAATGAACTGTTCTCAGCTGTTTGGTTTACAATTATGATAGGTTAAAGATGTGCACTGTCCCAGTATTACTCCGAAAATGGGTATTTTCTCTGATTTTACAGCGTTCTATTCTAAGTTAATACAACAGCAGACTCGGGCTTTACTCGCTGTAACTGAGGTAAACAGATCTGAAGAGAGAAGTATGGCCACAGCAAATTGAGCTTTTAATTAATGCGTCTTTTACCTGAGCTTCATCTGCTCTTCCCCACTATTTCCTCCTCTGCAAGCACTGCTCGCTATGACAGGAAATTAATTAGACTCTGAGCTCTCTTCATCCAAGAAAAAGAATCATTAATTTTGGTACTTAAGAAACTGAAGTTCTGACTCACAGTATTTCCAGGCAGTGCCATTTAATATCTGATGACGGACAGTGTCAGCTCTAGCCGTTTCCTTCGTCTGCAGCCACCGCCACAATCAATCACCGGAGGAGCGCGGGTAAACGAGGGCTGGGTGATGCAAATATACCTGATGAGAAATGACACCCTCTCCTGGTGCCCTCCGCTGTGCTGCCTGCCGTCGGAGCCTCAGCAAGCAGTGCCGTGCCAGAAAAATAGGTCCTAACTCAATGCTGCTTTCTTGTAGGAAAACATTCAGTCCAGAATCCATACCTACTTAATTAAAGGGAATTAATATTTACTTTGACAACAAGACAATAGGAAAAAAAATAGCAATCGGTGGTATTATTGACAGATTTTAGGATTTTCCTTTACAATCTCCCCTTTTACCAGATCTTTTTAAAGCAAAGGATGAAGTGGAGCTTTTTTTGAGCTTCAGTGAACTTGGTTAAAGAATAAAACTCAGTGGCTATGATAAGGAAATTTAAAAAAACCCCTTCCCGAGCAGGGTTTTCCCCAAAGCATCCCCGGCAGGGCTGGGGAGCGGGTGTACTCTGGGGAACAGTCCCGGAAGACTCTTCCCACCCCACTGTCCTGGCAGAGAGGTAGCAGAGTGCCTGCTCCTGATGACACAGATTTCTGCCTTGGAACACAACTTCAAAACACGTGTTTTTTTCCAAATAAACCCTACCGGTTCCTATCTCCATCTCTGTTCATGTCTGTGCTCTGGGAATGTCCCCTTAATGCCGTATCTCAAGCAATAGTTGAATGTCAGCCTGTAAAAGCGTAACATTTCTATGAAAATGCAAATTCAGCATGCTCTTGACTTTATTTATTTTGTTCTTTAGGTAACAAAATCTACTTAAAAGGAAGTTTTCAGCTTTACCCCCTGTACATGGTATGATGGTCTGTCCACGTTTACACTTTCTGCAGTTTCTCATTCCCCTCTGGAAGGGGCTGGTGGCTTCTCAGGCAACACGTGCTCCAGTTTCTTTGACTAGATTTTTACTCTTTTCATGTGCAGGGAAAAAAAATTGTTAGTGATTTCACAAAGTGAAGCACTTCAATCTGCTCACAAATTAAAATAAACAAACAATGAATCCCATCTCTTCAGTCAGGGTTGTGGTGACTTATTCTTAAGCCTAAAAATATTATCCTAAGGGATTGTTCTGTCTGGAGGCAGAGTTTCATGGAGAAGTAATTCATGCACAGAGCAACAGACAAAAAGTAGATCGTGTGTCGACCCGTGTCACTACCACGCACGTTGGTGTGAAGGGAAAACAGTGACAGGTGCAAGGCAGAAGCGGTGTCGCTCCTTTGGCTTTGGGATGTGGAGGATTAACACACAATGGGTGGGAACTGAGTGAGCTGCCTCAAAGTTTCATAAAACTGGAGTTTGTTACTCACATCTTATTCTAGTCAATGCTATAAATTTGAAAATGCAGTAAAAACATTCACTACTCTCATGGAATATTTATCTTTTCAAACATAAAGCGCTACTGCTTGCGTAATCGTAAATGATGAGAACTGGCTATAAAATACACAAGTAAAATTAATGCTGATGCTTCCTTTTCCAAAAAGTGGATTTTCCCTTTCTGAGGGCACTGCATGTCTCATTGGAGGAGTTTTCCCTGCCTTTCTGTGCATCAGCCGGTCCTCTGCCAAGTTCCCCCACGCTCTCCCCTCCCTGCTGTGCTAAGAGGGCTGTTGACTTTTACACGTAAAAAATGAATTATGAGCTGCTCCCAGACGAGCTACATTGCCTGGGAAATCAGAGGGCAGCAGGAGCCTGGCCGGCGGTGAAACGCGGCTGATACCCATGGCAAGGGCAGGACTCGAACCCACGCACCCGTGTGCCAGTTCACATTTTTTACATACGAAATGAAAATTAAAAGATGTTGTGAGGAATGGCGAGAAAAAACGGGAAGAGAGATCTTGATAACGATCTGCTGATACGGAACAATCCTTTGTATTGCTGATAAAGTCAGGAGCTCCTCAGGACAGCCAGATGTTTATCAGCCAAACGTTACACTTAAAATCCAAAGAAGAAAATATCCCAGACCGTGGACAGGCATTTCTACGGTTCAGGCAATGGCATCTGGTGCCTTGAAAGGCACTGACTTCCCTGGGTGCATCTCCCGGGGTTTTTTTCTCCCCACTAACGGGCTCCTCACTCCCGCAGACAGGTTCTTGCACTGTTTCAAAGCAGGGGTTAAACGTAGGAGGTTTGCCTCCCTCACGCACTCAGCTTCTTAAACATAGCTAAAATGTTAAAAATGTATTTATTCATTCCGATTTGGAATAGTTTGGGTTGGAAGGGACCTTTAAAGGTTACCTAGTCCATCTGCCTCTGTGCTTCTCCTGAACCAGGCAAAATATAGCTCGTGAGACAGAGCTGGTGGACAAACCAACACATCTCAGGATAGATAACGTTCTAGAGAGGCATATTATTATAAATCGGGGCAGGTTTTTTTTCAGACTGTTTTAGTCATATTAGTGGATGCCGTAGCTTGACTAACTGCACCTTTAAAAATTTTTACTTTAAAAAAATGTAAATAAAGCCTCAGTACTTTTAAATATACACAATCATTTAATTAAACACTGCAAGGTATTTATCGCTGGAGGAATCTTTTCCCCATTAGAAGCATGAACTGAAAGTCTATGATGGCCAAGTCTGAAAAAATGAAGGCATTGTACCTCATCACAGCCACTGGTAAAAGCTCTGTTCAGTAATTTAGTAACTAATTGCCTCAGATAAAATGGAAGAAAAAAATCTAATTATTTTCATTTTAACCACCACCAATTTTTAGAAATACTTCTCCATGAAGAACAAAAAACTGAAGTTAAATAAACTCCCCGAATTGCACACTTAGGAATTGCGCTCCATTAGCTCAGGCTTCACAGCGAACAGAGCGGGTTCTCCAGGGATTAAACATCACTTTAACTCTAAATCTACTACAGCGACAACAGACCGCCTGGCCAGAGGGACAAATAAGGTCTTGCTATATGCAATAAATTTTGTGTTCTCCTTTTCTACCGAGGCTTTGCCAGAAAGAAAGAAAAAAAAAAAAAAAAAAAAAAGAAAGGAAGAAAAAAGAAAGGAAGAAAAACATAAAGAATTAAAAAAGAAAGGAAGAAAGGCACAGGTGAGATTGGTCATATTTCAGGAAAAGCTTTTCCGTGGTGAGTTGAATAACACATTAAAAAAATATCAGTATGTACATGGAGAATAAATAATTTATCCACTCCCTGCCTGCTATTATTTCAAGTTACACTGCACGGGTCTCTGTGCACAAATTATCCATTCTTGCAAAAACTTGGTTTAATTCTGTTTCTTTTATCTGAATCCTAACCCAATTCCTATTGAGCGTTGGTTTATGCAAACATTAAATAACATTTAGAAAGTGTATGTGAAGCTGTTCGTGCAGGAGGCCTAAATTTCACACCCTTCCCATGGATGGAAGGAAAGCAGCCACCAAAGGGCACGGCAGATCCACGCGACAGCAAACACCTCTCGTAGCACGTATAACGAGCTATCTACAAAACCCACGCAGTGACTGAAGCACATACGATTGAGAAAATTCACGAGCTATTTCAGGACAATTTGTGAACAAAAGATCCCAAAATAGCCAAGGAATTTGCATTAAATGGTTCACCCATCTCTAACACATCTCTTTTTCCCAGCTAGATTCTTCTGTCTCTTCTCAAACACAACACCTTAGTCTGTGCCTGGTTCAATTGATTTCAATATAATATTTTCATACTCAAACTTCAGCCAATTTTTGAGGAAAATAATTTTATTTTTCCACATATCTTGAAGTTTTCTTCACCCTATGCTGTGGATTTCAAAGCGGCAACACCACAGCAGTGTCCCAAAGCACACAAAATCAGGCTTTACTGCTATTAAATTCTGTCTGACCAATGTATGTTGGTTGCTATCCTGTGGCTACCTTCCTTAATAAATGCATTTTAGTATTAATGCATGCTAATATAGAAAAGATTAAATTTTAAACTCAACAAAATTACAGATATTTGAACTGTGGTATGTTAATATTTATGTTTCTAGAATAGCTTTTTTTTTTTTTCCCCCTCCAAAGGCAAATACTATTCCATAAAGGTGCTTCTCAGGGTATTTTCACTACCTTGTACAATAAATTAGTTAAACCTTTATCCAGCAAATTTTCACATCCAATAGAAAAACAGACTGTCATAAAAATCTGAGTTGCTTCTTATCATGGGTTCATTACCTTGTGCGGAGCAGCGAGGTCTCTCCTGAGCCTGTTCGTGTACGCGTACCCTGGCCAAAGCTCCCACAGTCTTCAGTGGGGCCATTCTTACCTTGTTTTCTACAACCTTTATTTTTCCTCATTTAATACTATCCGTATATCCAAGCACACATGCAATAATCTAGAAAACATGGATATACTATGCTTAGGAAAGGAACAGCGGCACACAAAATGAGACTCCCGATGTGCCAGCTGGAGCTCAGCAGTGGTGACAAATAGAGGAACAACCAAGGTGTTGGATGTCCCACGGCTCACGTCCCAGGAGGCAGAAGCAGCCCCTGGTTGTCCCTAGCTTGGCATCTAGGGCATCTCCCAGCACGGCCAACACGACAGTTGGCACACCGAAGGCCCATTCTGCTGTGGCAGCAAGAGCAAAAAAAGTTGGAGATGGCAGAAAAACAGGAATTGGGCTTGGCATGGCAGAGAAACCTGAGTATAGGTTGCGCTGGACAAACACTAAATGACAAGGATAGCGGTTGATAAAGAAATCCCTGAACAAAGTGAGAGAGGGTGAACTTTGAAAGTACAAATCAATCATCTTGTGTTTTGACTGTTTCATCTTTTTTTTTTTTAAAAAAAAAGCAGGCACTGGATGACTTGTTTGAAGCAGACAATGGTACTGTAATTCTTTAGCTATATCTATAATGGCATCATGAATATGCATCTTTGGAGATTAAAGAAAACCCTTTCTCCAACTCTGACATACAAAACACTTTGAATTTGATTATTTAAATCATACTAAATTATCAATGCAATTATCACACAGACAAAACAAGTAGATTATTATTCTGTGCAATTCTCATTGGAGTGAATGGGGGAGAAACAAAAGGAAAGGGAAAACTGTCCTAACCTTCAGCAACGAGCTCCCAATCCATCTCCTCTTCTCCTTCAGTATTCATCCCTTTCTTGCAAGGTGAGAAGTCTTTTGTCCCCCAGCTCTCTGTTCTTTATTTCTTTCATAAACATCTCAATTTTTCCTGTGTTTATAAACTGAAGACGTTCACTTAAAGTAAGAGAGCGGCTTAGCGGTGGGATTGTCAACGTGCTGGGGAAATGCACACAACAGGGACATCCTCTTCCTCTTCCTCACTGGCTCACAGTAACCGACATCGCACCACGGAGCAGCGGCAGCACTGAGCGCACGGCGCAGTGCTCACGTGCGTGGGTGTGCTATGAAGTTGAGTGTTTTTCATCTCTAGGAGGGCAGGCTGATACCTTCCCATAGGAATGCTGGTGGGATTCATTTTTTGTCTTTAAAACTTTGTGTGCATTAGGAGCTGCCTCTCTTCAAGGACACTTCTTTTGCTGTCCTGCCACCTCCAATGTCTCCACTCCTCGTGGTGAAGCCCAGGTAAGAAAAATGAGGTGCTGAGCAAGATGTTCTCCAGGAAGACACTAGTTTGCAACCTGCAGCATCTATTCCTTCATCCCAAAATTAGTCCAAATCAAATGAGGTTTCAGCACTCTTGTGTCTGTGCTCCATTCTCAGCAGTGAAAGCAGGAGAAAGAGAGAGAAGTGGAGCTGTGGGCTTTGAGATGTGAAGCCAGCTGTCTCGCTGAAGATGAGTGATCCCAAATTCTACCACCACAAGCAGGAAGTATTTTTCTGTTGTGTCAGGGACATCAAGAGCATATAGACATCAACCGTTTTTAACGTTTCTGTAGATTCTAATCTAAACTAAGCTACTGTAAAGGAACATTAAAGGATGCTCTTCAAAATGTTTTACTTACAGTGGGAGATAAAGCCTGTCAGGGTACACTCTGGGTTACCATCAGCTGTGATGCAGGACACAGTATGTTGTCATTGCTTATCTCCCACTTCACTTCATGGCACTTGCACACACCATGTGAAAGCTCAGAGGGACGCATTTTAATTTGAGCCTTATGATGCGTGAGCTTGAAGTCTCATAATGTTAAAAAAGGGTGTCGTAAATAAGGAAAGCTGTCTGGTGGGTATGAAAAGCCCGTAGCAATTTGTGCAATCCTCCTGGGACAGCTGAAGGTGAACAAACATAACAACGTTTGTCAGGCTCTCCCATCGCATTTCCAAAGCAATCTCTGTTACCGAGTTTGAGCCCTCAACCCAGACGTACTCACGCTGCTGGCCAGGAACCAGCTCGTCTCTGGAGACTGTGCAGATATGCAAAGAGGACCATGGTATTTTGTCTGAAATTGTCTTGGCTGATTTGGCCCCAAAAGCTGTTGTCTATAGCCTGTGGCACTGCATTCAACCAAACCCAACCCAGACTACGGGTCGGCACACAAACGGAAATTGCTAGCTTGTGCTGGCTGGAAATTGTCCATTGCTGATCCACTGGCAGAGTGGAAATTAAATTGCTCAGTTGTCCCATTTCTACTAGGCAACTATGAGTTATTAAAAAACACTTTATTTAACAGTTTTGTGGGGATTCCCCTCCAAAAAAACCCCATATTCCTCCTAAAGAGCATGCCTTTCTTTTGTAAAATGTATTGATTACAACGACAGTAGAGTAGGAAGTGCCTATCAACACCCTCAGCACAGTAAGGGTAAGGTATAGTGCAAGTTACATTTTCTACAGACCAAAGTGGAAGTTGGGTCATTGCACTGCTCTGGTCTCAGTGGGAGACAATTTTGACCTCTGGCATCGCAGGTTGGACATGAGTGTGCTCTTAACTCTTGCTCCAAAAACAGAGGGAAGGTTTCTGTAGCAGCCCATGCTCCTGCGCTGAGATGTCCTCTAGCACAAGGCCATCCCATAGCGCTTCGTGTCGGGGCTCTGTCCTGCTGTATACTGACTCTGTTATGATACAGTTCTAGAAAGGGATGAGAAGCTGAAACCTCCTGAAAATGAGCAAACCCAAGCTGATAGACCATCAGGACATCTAACCTCTGGGTTAACACAAGTGTCATCAGAAAGTGAGCAAGCCCTGTGGTCCTGGGATGGGGCGGGGTGCCCGACTGGGTTAGGAGGTACATGGGGCAAGGATGAACATCTGACCAAAGAGTAATTTTTTCTCAAATGATGAAACGGATTTAAGAGCATCTAAGTTACTTGTCTTATCCATCCCTACGTCACATTGATATTTGTATGTCCTATTGCCTCTTCTAACCCCATTTGCTGGTGCTAAATGCCTGATGACAGACAGGGAGAGCAGGCAGGGACTGATCTCCATGGATCCTCCAGCCCACCCCAGACCCCAAAGCAGGACCAAACGTTCCCTGTGCCGTTCCTAGCAGGTGTGTGCCCAATCCATTGTTAAAAACCCATCGGCAGCCGTTCCACACCAGCCCCAGCCCTGCCCACTGCTCCTTCCCAGTGCTTACCTGAATTTCCATTGTAGGTGCTTTTCTTCCAGACATCCAGCCTCTTTCGTAAGCCACCTTCAGTTCATTGCATTCTGATAATCATGTCCAAAACTCCTTTGTCATTGTTGAAATGCTAATGAAACCTTCGTGCACACTCATGGAACAAAAAAAGAGAGTATGACATTCTATTTACTGCATCTACTATAACAATTCTCTGTTTCATGAGTGACTTTCGCATTTCTTCCAAGCAAAAGGTGTTTCATAATATTTACCGGGAGTTTCATAATATTTACTGGGAGTTTCATAATATTTACTGGGAGTTTCATAATATTTACTGAGAGTGAGGGAAAGGTGCCCTGCGCAGCACCCTGACAGCAGGGTTTTAGCCCACAGAGGTGTTTGGCAGCCTTGCCTCTCTCCCTGAGCTGCTGGGGATGCTGCGCTAATGGCATGGACGCTTTTGCAGTGAGCTTCCCGTTTTCCAATTCTTTGATAGAAAATTGATGGGGTTTCAAGGCCAAAAACTGCTGCTGCTGTCGCCGTGATGTGGGCTGCAGTCAAAGAAATCTCCTTGCACCACTTCATTGCTGTGCCTTATTTTTCGGTGCGGGCAAGGCTTTTGTGCTCTGGGATGAACTGGTGGCACCAGGAATGTGCTGCTGAATGCCAGCCAGGACAGCCCTGAGCATGGGCTGGTGCCCCCAGAGCAGCAGATGGGGTGGGAGCTCTGTGGGACCTGCAGCAAGCCGGGGGCGGGGGGCTCGTGAAGGTGTATGGGGGCTGTGGGAGTTCTGGCTGATATTTGCAATCCACACACAAAGTAGGCACTGTGCAAACAGTATCACTGCTGGGACCTCACACCGTGCTGCGACAGGACCAGCCTGCGGTGCTGGCTTACTGCTCGGTGGGAGAAGGGAACAAAGACGCTGGCCTAACGCATCCTGGGGACTGAAACTCTCCTGCAACGCCCAGCTCCCCCCTCTGCTGCCAAGGAGAGGGCTCACTTCAAAACACGTTTCAGAATTAATCCCATGTGTTAAACCTGCATCTTTCCATACCTACACCTCAGTATTGTGGCAGATGCTCAGGACATGCCACATAACCCCTATGTGCCTAACGAGCACACAGAACTGCGTACAACCACATGGAACAAACCTATCGGAATTCTTTCAAAACTGTTCTCCTGGTGCCAGTTACCAAATATCCCCGCGTATGGGGATGCGAGACTGCCAGCCTGGCAGATAAACTGGCTTCATTAAGCTGCAAAGGTCACGAGCTCAAATTCTCTTAAGCTGGTGTTGCTACTAAAATTTCTATTAACTTTCCTTTACATCAAAGCAATTGTAACTGAACTTGTTCTCATCATTTGCCTAAAGCAAAAAAAAAAAACCAAGCTGCTGAAGAGCTGCAACAGCTTTATATATTTATTTATATACATATATATATATATATATATATATGGAAACAATAATAGCCAAAAAAAGAGGGAACAGAAAAAAATCCCCAATATTAGCTGTGGAAAGCTTATTAACAAGTTCATTAGCAAATGTATTTAATTGATTAAACTCAGTAATATGTAGTCAACAGAAATGGAGAGGTAATAACAAAAGCTAATTGTTGCAAGCACATCGCGTTACACAAGGCAGCCCATACACGACAGTGCTGATGCACAGGTCAGGTTCACGAATACTGCCCGGCCATACCCCACTGGGACGATAAAGGGAGGATCCAGTCCACGTCTTCTGCCGCCAGTGCACGTGCTGTCCCGGGGCAGCGGGTTTGACATTTACATCTCAGCGTTAGGAAATAGGAGGTGTAATTTCACATGTTGGGACAGCCCCACACCAGGCACACCGGGAGTCTAGCAGAGGCCTGGAAACACACCTCTTCGTTTGTCACATCTGCTCATTTTTCAATAAAAACCATCAGGTTTTTATAAGGACTGCTACTGCTTCCTCCTGTGCATCAATGACTCAAAACAGCCTTTTGTATGTAACAACTCCATCTTCCTGGCATTTTCCTGTTTTTTGGTTGGTTTTTTTTGTTTTTTTTTTTTTTTGAAGGCCAGTCATATCAGGGAAATAAACACAGACTGAGCCAGATGTGATTATGGTGGTCCTGTAAAAATATTAATAATCCCTGGCTTTGCTTACCTCTTCTTCCATGCCCTCTACTTATTAGGGTTAATCCTCAGCACAAGGATTTGTCAGGGCTCCTGGAGAAGCTGGAAAGAACAAACACAGTAAAGTTATTGGTGTTCACTTGTACACGTCGGGTATCCCCAAACCCCAGCATCACTGCCAAATGCTCCATCTCCTGCTCTGGCAGGTTCCCCCCGCCTGGATCCTCTGCACATGGCAGAGCAGCCCGGCCGAAGGCTTTATCCCACGCCCTGTGCTGATGGTAGAAGAGGGATTTAAACCACCAGCTACGTATGGCGTTAGGCAAGAGCCCCTCCAAGCACCCTCAGTCCACCAGCAAGAATGATGCTGGTCTGCACTAGGTTCTGCGTGAGGTTTTGTAGCCCAGTTTGTTGGTAAACTCTTTATTTCAGCTGTCTTTCTTTTCTAATTGACTATTTCTGTCTCTTTCCATGATTAGATGGCTTGGTTCTAAGTAATTTATTGTGAAAGCAAAGGACTAATAAATGTCCTTGTTTCAAGCACTCTTCAATGGTTTAAGCTGTGTTAAAAATGAAAACAGTTCAAGTCACCAACCTGAGTGTTTAGTCATGTCCACTTAAATTGCTCCAAGGGTCTGTTAATGTACTGCTGCAAATACATCTACAGCACTATATACAATAAAATAAAATTAATTCCCAGTTCATTAAGATATATGCATTTTTTCAAGTTTACCTTTAAAATATCATATATTTATAACTGTCAGTCCCTGTACAGACAAGACATTATTTTCAGAGCTTCCCAATGAAAACCCCTTTCCAGATGTTTTAGCTGGTTCCCAGTGCATCCCTGAGCTGAGTCGCTGTAACATGCAGGTATGATTTTGGGTGTTTGACTGAGAGGAGAAACTGAGGCAGTGGTCAGTTAAGCTGCTTGGCAATAGCTGTAGCCAAGACCAGTGTCAGGTGGCCATTCAGAGTGGAAACCCCTGGTTTTGGTGTTTTCCAGGTGCCAAAGCCGACAGAGGCACAGGACCCCCAGCCCACATCAAGGCAACACCCAGGAGTTTCCCCAGCATCTCCCCCTGCCCGAGTCCTTGCAGAAAATCCTGGCTGGACAGACAGACGCATGCCTGTAGTTACAATCCTTTGGGTGAATATGACAGAAAATACAAAACACTGATATTAAACCAAATGCGAGTGCAAGAGCTGGCATTCTCTGCGCATAATTCCCGCAGTCCTGTCAAGTTTTCCAGAAAATGCCTTGCGAAGAACTTATTATTGCCATCACTCCAAGTCCCTGCTTCACTCAGGGAATGTCTTCAAACACATTTGAGGCTGAGTTCCTTTAGCAATTTCAGCCCTAACAGTCTTTACCGGTGAACCGTGCACTGTAAATAAGATGGAAAAAATAACCATTTCTCAAAACGATGATGTCTGGACTTTTCCCTGGCTGAAGTTCTAACAGTAATAAACATATTTGCATTATATCAGCAGCCTTTCATCACAGCTATCTGCTCAGTAAAGTTCTAATATTTACAGCGCGCACAGTACTGTCTGATGTTAAACTCATGAAGAAACTCAATGACCCAAAAAACTGGAAAATGTATGAACTGGAATAAAATGAGGATGGAAGTAGTGTGTACTCTATTATCATAGGCAGCAGAATCAAAATACAAGCAAGTAACCCAATTTTTACTGAAATGAATGTCAGTGTGCCCCTGACTCCACCAAACTTTTCCCCAAAACGCCCCATTTTCTATTCACATCATTCATAACCTTTTCCTACCGTTTCCTCCTCTTCGAGGTTGCTGCGAAGGCAATCCCAGCACCGCAGCTCGTCAGGCTTGCCTTGCACAGCGAGGTCTCCTGGCGCTGGCTGCTCTTTGCCTGATGACTTTCCTGGAGATGCAGTTGCCTTAGGGTCCCACCTTGCAAGGAGCCGATGGCCCACATGGTGCAAGTGTCACGGAGGAGGCGGTTACATTTGACACCAGTGTTCAAGCAAGAAACTGTGGTCTTGGGAAAAAAAATTACAGTACAGTGCCTTGTGTTTTCTTATTTAATCTGACTTGCTTTTCCCCCCTCAGCCTCCCGATCCGTGTTTGGGACGAGGGTCAGGGCTGGGAAGCGGACATATTTCCATTCCTTGGCCAGCTCCCATCCCCTTTGACCTGGGAACAGCAGTCTGTGTCATTTTACTGATAAATAAGGTTCATTTTGGCAAAGTAATGAAAATGAAGGTTTCCAAAGACTACAAAACCCCACCTTGTTTGCCGTTCCAAAACCCAGAGCCTGTTTTTTGGAGGGTGAAGCAGTACGGCGGTGTCTCTACGATGCTGGTGGGGTGTGTGGGCTCTCTGAGTGGAAACTTCAGGCAAAGGAGAGGAGATGAGGCTTCAAGTTTTACAGACAGGGAGCCAACCACAGCAGATCACTCCAGACACCAAAAAACTATTTTGTTTTCTTTGTTTCTCATTAAAGGATTATTTTTCTTAGATGGATAAAATATCTTGTTGAATTAAATCAAGAAAAAAAGTGTATTTTTAATTTAGAAGTTTTGTTTTCCATTCTCTCTGAAAAACATCTATTCTTGAAGCCTTTAAATGTTTCCTTAGGTAATACTAGTGTACATAACAATATTCCATAATGGTTCCCAGCGCTTTTACAAGCAGATGCTTTTATACTGGCAGATATTTCAGCTCACTGAGCACAATATTACAGACTACAGACCTTTGATAGAAGGAGTGATAAAGCTACAGCAGAAATATGTTTCTTGCAAGTAAATAACAAAACTGTAGAAAATTAACACTGCTGGGGTTAGATTGTCAAGCTTCTGATTTTCCTTTCTGCTCATATTCATCCATCAGAAAGCACATAATGTTTGTGAAAGTAATGCAGTGTCAGGCACTTTGACCAGAGAATGGTTGTCTTACTACCTATAAGGGTTATAATCTTATTTTTTTTACATCTGAGAAACGGAAAATTACTTAAATGTAATTTATTTTCTGTTTTCTAGAGAAGAGATTATATGATCTATAAATACATGTTATTTCTATCTCTAATTTCTGCCAATACCTAATTCACTACTTTAGAGATCTGCAAAAATCCCAAGGAGACAGATGTGAACAACTCCCTAATTTGGGGGGAAGATGGGAAGAAAAAGAAAGAAAATGATAACATCATCTCCTGTTATGCTGTACTGCTTGTAAGGATGCTCTGCAGGTGACAAATGACGAGGAAAACTGACACAGCCACAACAGCGTTAGCTGGGGACATGGGGGATGAGTTCCTTGCTGTGCCCCAGGCCCCCAGGTGACCTTCCCCAATCAAACCTCTTGAAGCAAAGCGACTCTCATTGAGTTTTTCTTAACACAAGGTAGAAGACAACACCACCTCTTTACCTCTCTTTTCCAACTACCTGAGACTGGAATCATGAGGAGCAATATCATAAAGGGGCTTTTGCATCCAGATTTATTCCCACAATCTGGAGTGGAATCAACTTTCAGGAGCCTTAGAGGACCCAGCTTCGGCACGGAAGGTTTTACTGTCTCGATGGGACAGAAGAAACAGTTGTGCTGAAGTATAACTGCTTTGGTAAACGTGACACTGCAAAAACCCTTGATCACCTAAGCAGCATCTGCTGTAAATCTGCTTCCTTCTCCTAGACAAAGAAAACAGAGGTCACCCACGGACAACATCACTTCAGGTTGGATTTTTGGCTCCTCATTTGTTGTTCGCGTTAAACAGACGGCAACTGCATTGTCATTACTCTGTTGGGTTGAACTGGAAATGGTGAAGTAGAAGAGAAATCTTTCCATCTAGGTTGACGTCAGTGTTTGACTTGACATCCCCATCAAACCATGCCAAACCAACATTGCGTACCGCGTCACACAGGCAGCCCAGCAATATGACTCATGGTCAGAGCATTGTGTGGTGGAAGCTGTACCATGCAGATCCATTTGTATGAGGCCTCAGGCTGATGCTAGGAAAAGGAATTTCAGGAACGCTTTAGCAACAGAAAATGCAAGCCAAATTAAGGAAAGTATTCTCATACTACCTTTGCTCAATATGATACTTATCAATTGTGTAACTGCTGATTAAAAAACTGAGTTAATAAGAGGATATGCTAAAAAAAAATGAACAACAACAACAAAATAATGATACTATCCCACCCTACTGAAGAGAAAACTGAGAGATGGCCAGGTACGATGGTCTCAAATGAGATAAATTGTGTATCCATTCAGATTTCTAAAACTGCCTATGACTTTAACGTTTAATAGAAAAATAACAAAGGTGCTTTTAACTCTGAGAATTGTTTTCAATGCCACAGTGGCTTGTGGCTGTTTGATCACATTGCAGAGCCCTAGTACTGCTATTTACACAAGGCTGATGCACAATTTGTGTAAGATCAAGGTTTTTAGTCATATTCCTGTGTGAGACAAGTGAGAAACCCAGCTGGGTATTTACCAGTTCCTGCCCTGCTGATGAGTATCTTACAGCCAGTAAAGCAGGGAGCAAAACCGAGACCGTGTGATTGATTTGGATTGTGTCTTGTTCCTACCATGGAAGAGCTAAATGATTGAAGTTAGACTTTTCTAAACATGGGGTTGTCCTATAGTGCCGATGCACTTGGGTGCGCAGCACACCTACTCCTCCCAGCATCCTCCATCACCTACTCTTACCCTCACGTTCGGATAACCAGAAACGGGTACGTGAGAGTGTCCCTGTGGGACTAATATGCAGTAAGGACAGCTCATTTGCAGAGGTAAAAAAAATATTACAGAAAAGGTCAGAAGTCCTGGTAGGGAAATATTAGATAACAGTCTAACAAAAGGAACTGAATTATCAGAAAAAAGGCAGTGGAAGAATATGGAGATTGGAAATGTTGACCTTTAAAAAAATGTGCATTTTGCAATGCCAAAATAAAGCCGTGTGGGAGGGTCTAGCTTCCAATTTTAGCAGGATTAAATATTTTACAAATGCACAGCTTATTGTGACTTGCTAGCATAAACCGAGTCTTTCTGTTTACCTTTT
Source organism: Ardeotis arabs (assembly GCA_011801015.1). NCBI lineage: Eukaryota > Metazoa > Chordata > Aves > Otidiformes > Otididae > Ardeotis > Ardeotis arabs. The sequence continues at coordinate 142,543 of JAAGAY010148410.1, forward strand.
CACTGGCTGAATGCAGCAGGCAGAATGCTAGAATGAGTCTCAAGACTGAAAAAAGGAGGATTCAACACAAGCTACATGTTCAGTGGACTGCTAAAGCTGGAGGCAAACAGCACAGAAAAAAATCCTCAAAGTCAGTAGCAAATCAACACGTCACTTTTAATCTATGCTTTAATAAGTTATGCAGAAAATTCTACAGTTTCTGTCAAAAGAGAAGATAAATCTCTTTTATAAATCAAATCTGTAAGGCTGTCGACATCAAGTTAAAAAACTAGGTGATCAGTAGGTTTTCAGCAGCACACAAAATAAAGATGATCTAGGTGTGATAATTGGTATAACCGACGTAACCGTACATCTGCCACTCTGCTTTTCAGCGGCAGTGGGTGCCCAGGAACTGAGGAGCTGATGAGTTAATGGACAATTTCTGAGGCAGGCCATTAGCGCTGCAGGAACCCTGAGATTTGCCAAATCTCAGTGGACCAGGCTCTTTTCCTCCAACCCAGGACCCATCAGAGGAGAGCAGAGGACTCCTGACATCCCCACTCCACCCTGCTGGGCTACTCCATCACTGAACTCTCAGTACCTTGCACCTTGTGAGACGGTGGTGTTTGGTTCCCTGGGGGCTTATTTAAGAATAAACATTACTTAATCCAGTGAGAAATAATTTAGTTATATGATATAATAAGACTTTACAATTTCCACCACCTGCAAAGATCTGTTTTTGTGACTTAATGGTAAAATTGACCTTTTCCTTCATCTACCATCATGTCCAAGATAGAAATCTTTTGGTCTCTTTTTTTTTTTTTGGTACAATTACGAACATTTATAATCTGAAACATTTTCTCCTGTTTCCAACAGGCAGGAAGATTTCACCTCTTCTTTCCAAGCCATGATCAGAAAGGCAGATCAACCATTAAGTCCGGCTCTGATGAAGGGAATTGCTAGACTTTGTGTAACTGAGTATGGAATTTCATTAATTTATAAAAGGGGACGGAAAAACAGACAGAGGAGGTGAGAGAGAAAATGGAAAGATGGGAATTCATAGGACTTAAACAGCAAGGAAGAAGAATGAATAAAAGTCCTTTCGCTCATTGTACACTCGTATCATAAGAACACCAGGAGATGGTAGCTGGTGCCATCACGTTTTGTCCAGCACCCTGCTGTATATAAAATCAGATTGGCTGGGTGTAGACAATCTTAAACGAACAAGCATTATATAAAGTTTAAAAAAAAAACCAACAAACCCCATACTCTGGGCTAGCAGTGCCAGAATCCCCACCTTGCTTTACTCTAGCCATTCGGCTTGAGCTTCCCTGCAGGAGATCAAGACGTACCATCCATAGGGTTTGGCTTTCCTCCCAAAAGCTCTCTCCCAAAAAGGACATGACAAGAAGGCTAGATAATACCCATCTGACTAACACAAATCCAAAGGATGGAAAAAAAAAAAAAGAGATAAATCTGAGCTCAAGAATTAAAGTGACTTTAGCAGAAATAATATAAATCAGCGACAAGACAGTGCCGCTGGTGTGGCACAATCGATGGGATAATCTGGTAGTTGCATAAAAAGTAACAGATTCTGGACAAGTATTTAAAAATATTTAAATGTAACACTTCTAACATGATAGTATGGAAATGCTTAAAATAATTATGATCATTATAAAGAATAATGATAACTAAAATTATGACAATTATAAATTCTTACATGGTGAGCAAGGTTATCTCAACATTTCTTTGCCATTACTATTGTCTAACAATGACATCATTGTTAAAGAAAAACAAAGCACTGTTTGAGCTTTTCCAAGAACATGCATGGTGGGGAATGGGGAGGAGAGGGCAAGAATGGTGATTCAAAGCATAAAATTAACATTTTTTGGATTGTGAGTGTAAACAAAGCAGGTTGTTGGCTAGATGCATTTATTGACCAGCATCCTGGCCCTGGCCCTGCCATCCTACATGGCCAGCCTGGCTATTATACACGATGGCGTGAAACAGTGGGCTGTAACGTGAGAAAAAGCAACAAAAAGAACATTTCCTCGTTGGTCGGCAGAAAATCAATCACAAAGCTAAAAACGTGAAAAGCACTAAGCTAAGGTACCTGATTCCCTGGAAAAACTACTCTAGAAATCCTCCAACAACTCTTTAATCGTGACAAACGGCAGCCAGTTCAGTGAGTGACCCTAGCCCAAAGTCATGAGACCATGCAGCTAATACCAGTGTCTATACTCAACCACTTAATTTCTTTCCTTTCTGTCTCTCTTTTCTTTTTTTTTTTTTAACTACAAATCAATTGTTGGTTATTTATCTGTTATTTCATGTTTATACATGGAAGAAATATTTCTCGCCTAAAGCAAACCAAGGACAGAATAACAGCCTCTGAAAGGTCAGCATCTATCCGGTTTGTTAATTGAATCTGTTTTCAGAGTCACAATGCCAATACTTCAAGGGCAAGAAAGGGCAGGGGCATAATAATAATCAGAGCAAACGTCTTTGTATGAACTGGGATTGATGGCGGACGGGTTCAAGCCAAGTGCAGCCTCCGCTTCAAATCTTCTCTCAAGGAACCAGCAGTCCTTGAAAATTTTGTCATTCTCTCAAGGTAAATGGTTCCATGAGTTGTAATCCTCTACAGCTGGTCCCAGAGGTGTAAATTATCATTAACACTTCAATTATTTACAGCCTGCTCATCTCCTGACACAAAGATCCTTGAGGAGTTTCAAATATTTTATTAAAATGGTTTTGTACTATTTTCCTGTGCATAAAATATCTACTGTTCCTATGGGTACTGCTCTACCAAATTATCCCTGAAGGAAAAAGGGGGGGAAAAAAGACATCTGGTTCTGTTTTGAGCAACATACGAAGTCGCAGCAAACGAGCCCCGCTAGACGGTTTAATCCAGCACAGCTCCTTGCTGTTGCGATACTTGTCCATGCATCACAATATTTCTAACGCCCAGCAATTCAGGAGAACCTTCATGAGAAAATGCAGTTCTGCATTTTTTGCTGCTGGAAGGTTTAAGACGTTACTTACCGAAGCTGTGAGGCCAAGGAGGGTGGGAGTCAGGTTGCGTTCCATTTGATGTATCTCACTGTACAACCTTAGTTTTCATTTGTTCTGACCCATTTTTGCTGCACAAAGAGCTTGATGAGAGATCTTTGCAAAACAGAGCAATTATTTAACCTGGAAATTAACAGCCCTCCAACTGCAGAGGAAGAGTCATCCCTCATAAGTCGTCTGTAATTCAAACAAACTTTTGCTAAAGTCAATGCAAATAGTTTGGGGATGTTGTTGACAAAAGAATTTGATTATTTGGGGGATATCAAGGGAGTTTTCATGTTAATTTATTTGGACAAGTTATTACTCTTAGGGGCTCAGAATTGCAAACATCTCATAAATAATCTGAGCCGGATAAATAAAATCCATTGACAGAAAGACATTGCTCCCATTTATAACTTGTTGAAGGACAGCTGCTGGATTAAGATAATTAAGATAATACTTGTGCAACAAATCTATTAATCCTGCAAAAAGAAAAAAAAACCAACCTAAATATTTTCCTTTTGTTTTATTCAGTATGGACACTCCTGAATGGCTGATTTCTTGCATATTAATTAAATGTTTATTTTAGAGAAATGAGCAGAGACCTGTAGGCAAGAAATTGGACAAATGCATCTGGGGTCATGAAGCACAAAACACAGCCTCTGCGGCCCCTGGCTCGTCTCAAGGTTCCCAGCCTCATGAGGAGTGTAGCTACCTGGCAACAAAGCAGTGGTCGTACCCTCAAAACCCCCCCCGCCCCAAACCCAGAAACAGGGTGATCCATTCCAACCTACCATGGCTCGGGATGCGACTACAGCCCCGCAGTGACAGGGGACAGCAGTACCGAAGTTCTCTGCCAAGCTGTTCCAGCTTTTCCCGATCACTCTTGGCTTCTTGGGTGCGCTGAGCATCCTCATGCTCCTGCTTCGTCCCGGCATGGGCTGCGATTCCAGATGTGACCCACTTATAGAATCATAGAATGGTTAGGGTTGGAAGGGACCTTCAAAGGCCACCTAGTCCAACCCCCTGCAAGGAGCAGGGACATCTCCAACCAGATCAGGTTGCTCAGAGCCTCATCCAGCTTGGCCTTGAACGTTTCCAGGGATGGGGCATCCACCACCTCTCTGGGCAACCTGTTCCAGTGTTCTACAACTCGCATTGTAAAAAATTCCTTCCTTATATCTAATATAAATCTACCTCCCTCCATTTTAAAACCATTACCCCTCATCCTATCATGACAGGCCCTACTGAACAGCCTCTCCCCATCTTTCTTGTAGGCTCCCTTGAGGTACTGGAAGACCGCTATAAGGTCTTCCCGGAGCCTCCTCTTCTCCAGTGTAGGGAAAAATGCCGGTTGGATCTCTAATTCATGTTTCTATAACACCTGACAGGTATTTAAGTTGTCACCTTTTGTTGGAAGAAGCCACTGACAGCAAGCCTGCTGTACATCACTCGTTGAGTGATGTGGATCTTATTTGCAACACATCAATCAAAATTTATTTAAATATTTCATTGGCAGGACTCTAATCTTCATTTATGCATATACAGATGTGGGGTTTTTATTAAGCCAGTTTTAGGGATCCCACGCCCCTGTCTCTGTGCCCCAAATCACCAAACATGTGTGTCCCCAGCACGGATGCCAAAGAAAAATCTCAGGAAGGGAAGCAAGTGCCCTTGTCAAGGCCAAATGCATGTCACAGGATTTCCCCATCTGAAACTTTCCCAATTTTTCTTGCCCTCCCTGGGAAGAAAAAAAAAAACAAACAAACCACAAAATAATGTGATAATTCTTCTCCTGAACCTTTAGGCACAAAGTACTATTTTTTTTCCCCATAGCATTTGATATATATACATATATACACACACATATATATATATATCTGTGGCTACTTAGCTATAAATACTGTATTTTAAAGAGTGTTTATATGAAATGTAGCCACGTGAAATACACCTTTAACACCACTGGCACAGCTAGTCACTGGTCCTTCAGCACTGCTTAGTGCTGGAACCAAAATCAAAGCGTTGGTGCCCCACAGCACTTGAAAAAAAGAGCTGCTTTCTTCTGGAGCAAACCCTCCCCAGCTGCCAGAGAGCGCGTAAGAAACCTTGAACCAAAATAATGTAAGGCAAGAAAAAAATTAAATAAAATCATCATAATTGTATATAATGATAGGATTATTTCCAGTTGCATAATTCTTGCCAGTGCCAACTCTGTGCACCTTTCTGTTAAAGAAAAAGTGAAATTTGACGTTGCTTTTCATTGACCCAGGCACAGGGGGCTGAGCATCCCTCCATCTCCTCCTGCAGAGCTGCCCCCAGAAGTCCCACCTCTGGCCCATCTTCCCCAGTCCCTGCTGCGGCCTGGGGCAGAGCCGCACAAAGTCTCCTATTGCTCTGATTCAAAAACCTGTTGCTAATTTAATTTCCCCCAACAGCCTACACAGTGGTCTACAACGGGTTAGTGTCGTTGTGGGTTATAACAGCTTCTAAACCAGACTCATTCCTCTTTCAAACAAAAATACTACAACCCTTGGATTGAGCTAGGAGAAGAAACAGCAGTTAAAACCTCCAACCTTAAAATTAGGAATTAAAAAAAAAAACCCAAATGAACAGGGTTTGAAATACACAATGCTGGAAACCATGTTAAAATGAGGACAAACACTCATTGTAAGTTTCTGTGCTGGTTGGGCAAAAGCAAAACTTCCAGGTTTCCTCTCCTTGGGGGTTTTAGACCAGCTTAATCCAGCAGCGTCTGTGAAGTTTTCCCGGTGTTTACACAACACACCCGAGAGCAGCCCCATTTATCAGCTTTCCTACTTGTTTCCCTTCGGTTGCTCATTCAGATGCCGCCTGATTGATGAGGGGGTGAATGCTCACAGCTGATATTTACGTTAGTTGACGTTTTCTTGTTCCTGTGAAAATCCAACCATGCGGTTAGCTGTCTAAACGCGTGTTTACGTGCCAAACTGCAGCACCATGGCGGGCATTTCCATCGAGGACTCGCTGCGTGCTCCAGGCTTAGACTGTTCCCCTGCCAAGCAAAAAGACAACCTAGTGTTGTTTTATTGTATTATTACTGCGTTGTTCTGGCAGCTTTATTGTCTTGCATCAATAAAAATTGGTGTTTAGATATCAATGTGCAATGGAGTAATACACTCAACTGAAATTAAAATAAAACAAATTGAAAATGCTGGTGAGCGCAGACATTAAAACCAAAGTGGTACAGGCCCGGGAGCAGTTCCCCCGCCAGCAGACATCCTTTCCCATTTCTCCACGTGCAATACAAACCAACAGTTGTTGTCAGCTTAGGCCGTGCCCGGACCAGTAGCGAGTCCAGAAATCACAGCAGGCTCCCAGACCGACGGCACCGGCTCTGCAATGAGCAGGAAAACAACATTAAGAGCTATACGAGTTTTGCTACCGTCAACACATAAACAAGAGAAACACTGGGATACTCTTTATTACAAATATCTGCAGGTAAAATGTAATCTTCCAAAGCAGTTTGGCCTTCAGACGTAAAATGAAGAAGACACACCGTGGTGCTTTGATGATGATCGTTTCTCTCTGGCGATAAAAAAGCCCATCATGGAGCTTTACTTTCAGAGTAGCTGATCTCAGACTCCACGCAAAGGTTGGCATTGCAACTAAAGCGTGGAGATTATTATGCTTGTGGAATTTGCATGGTGAGCAAAAACATGGTCCTTTGAACCAAAACAGCTGAGCTTCCATCCTGAAAGTTTCCTTTTTAAAGAACTATGCTTTTAAGGAGAAAAATGTTGACTTTTGTAGGTGTGTGTGTTGTGATCGCTTAAAATTGTTTCTCTTAAAACATATAGAGAACACAAAATACTTTTTTTTTTTTTATAAGGAATACTTGAATTCCAAGGTGGCCACAACCAGCCCAGAAAGAGGAGTCTGCAGTACAAAAAAACCCCCACCATTTGTTTTAAAAATCATGATGTTGGTACTGGGGAATCTGTTCACTTTCTGAACACTGTGCTTGAGTTACAGAGCTTCTGTTGTTTGCTTCTGCATTGATAGCCAGGTGACATGAGAGCAAACAAATCAGAACGTCTCAGAGTACAGACAAGAAGGCAGAATTAATATGATTTTGTACCTTTCAGATAATGATCTTTTTCTTAATACTGGTTTAATGTAGCCTAGAGGTCATACGCTTCCATTTCCACTCCAATTTTTCTATTGTGGAACATAAAAATGATTCATAGACTTTGTACATTGTCAGGTCTAACGTGCAGGGCTAATGGCACGTTGATAAATCGTTAATGCTTTTTCTATTGTCGTCTTGACTGTTCCCCAAGAGTTGTTTTCAATGTCAAGCTTTCTCTGGCTTTGGTGAAACGTCCTTATCCTGTAGGAAGAAGATGCATTGCATCTCGTTCACCCCACCCCTGATGCAGGCACAGTTCAGACAATAAGAATACTATTTATTTTGTGTACCATTAATAATTAGGGATTACCTGAAAGGCCAAGGCAATGTATTTTAAAAGCTGTGAAAACCACTGAGCACACCCAACGTGTCTGTACATTTTCTAAGTGCAGTCCAGACAGATGCAGGCATTTTAGCCAAAACAAAGAGTGTGACGCTTTAAGAAAAGGCAAAATGTATTACCTCTGTTCAGGCACTACATGAACACTTGTAAGGACTGGAGTACTTCAGCTGCAGCTGATTAAGAAATACAATTTTTTACTTTGTCCAGTAAAGAACAGAGCGCATACAGCAGACACTGATGCTCTCATTAAAGCTGTAGCGCTAATTAAGCTAATTACACACATGAGGTTGGCAAATTGCTGGAGCCTCGTAGCAAGAAGAACCTCATATAATTCGAAAGGGCAATAATTTTTTAAGCATTAAATTGTTGGGAACAGATATGTAAATGAAATGTTGCAATCCATTAGCAGAGAATTGTACCCTTCCTTCACTTGATACCAGACTTCTGTCAGTGCCAGGCTGGTAATTTTTTGGTTGAACAAAAACAACATAAATGTTGCACTGGAAACATTAGAGTTCATAAACACCCCTTTCCTGACCCATTATGCTCCCCTTCCCTTTGGGGTACCGATAACTACTGCCCTGTTTGACAAGAGCGAGTCCTCCTTTGGTGAGTAGAGGATTTGTATATTATACGGTACTGGGCAGTAGAGGTACAATAAAAATATATCATCATCAAAAAGAGATACTTGAAAGAAGTATATTAGTTACACGTTCAAACAACTAGGAAAATTTAGAAAGACATACCATTTATTTGCTCCTAGTGCTACACGACATCTCTTTCCTCTGTCTCCAGGAGGGGAATGTGACCGGGTGAGGTTGTGGTACCAACCTGTGAACTCAGTTTTGCTCCTCTGTGACAACTGTAACGGGTGAGCACAGCCATTTGTGTGAAGCTACAACAAAAGCCTACATCTGGGCAGACGCTTTTACCAAAATCCCATTTGCTTACCGTGCTGTTGATGGACTACAGTCACAGTACGCCCAGAAATTCTCCTGCAGAGCAGCTCCATCAGTCACAAAACTCAATTCACATGTTTTCCCTCAGTTCTGTTAAAGTGTGCCCTCATTTCTCTTCATTTAATGTCAATGTTATATATTTCTTAATGAGTGTAATTTATTAGTTTCATGGATGACAGAGAGGCACATTCATTTTTTGCAAAGAAGAGTGTAGTTTTACACCAAGTATTTTATATTCATAAATGCATATCACAGAATCACAGAGTGGTTTGGGTTGGCAGGGACCTTTAAAGCCCATCCAGTCCAACCCCCCTGCAAGGAGCAGGGACATCTCCAACCAGATCAGGTTGCTCCGAGCCCCGTCCAACCTGGCCTTGAACGTTTCCAGGGATGGGGCATCCACCACCTCTCTGGGCAACCTGTTCCATATCACTTAAGTTTATTTTTCACAGAGGAAATTTCCTTTTAGTTACTGTTAACAAGCTGTTTTCTGTTTATAAGAATATCTATAAAGGAAGACGAAGTTAAAAATAAGCAAGCAGAGTTTAGGAAGACTTGAGAGAAGTTTTCTATCCTTTCCCACGTATTCCTCCTTACTACGTAAGGCTCAGTCTATCAGATCTCCTAAGGGGAGGTGTTGGGCAAAGTCACAGTTAAGAGACAGTTCCAGAGCAATTCGGATACAACATTGCCTGGTTGCTGCCCATCGGGTGCCTCTGGAGAAAGAGAGGATCCACAAGCTGGGGATGGGGAAAGCGGCAGCAAAATGTGATGTCCACACCTTCTTCATTGGTACAAGTGTGCTGGGACCAGAGTATTTAGAGAGATACAATCAATATTGTCTCCTTCAAGGGGGAGCTCTGGAAGTGAGTTTGGCACAAATATTTATGATTTTAGCGTGAAAGCCCCTAGCAAAGCCAGAGAAACGCAGGGCCTTGGACGTCAGCTTTGGCATTTGGCATCGTGAGGTGGGGCAGCAGTCCATCAATATCATGCCACGTATTACGACCTAGAAAACTGTTGTGTTAAGCACCAACCAGGTCCACAAAAGACCAGACAAATATTTTCCTAGCGATACAACCCCTGAAAGCTTTAGCAACAGTGCTACACTCCAGGATTGCAATAAAAGCCCCACGGAGCCCCTCAGATACCTGTATACATGAGGTGACCGTACCTGTAACGCCACACCCGCTCTGTGGCACTGTGGCTGTTGGATTAGGCACTGGCAGACTGATAACGAGTTGACCTGCTACCTTCCCACCCTCTTCGCACATCGCTATGGAGTCCCAGACACGGATGCTGCACTACCTCTTGTACGCCAGATGCTCCCAGATGTACATTCCTTACCTTGAGTGCAGGCCCTTGCCTTACAAATATGGAGCTGAGTTCAAGGCACTCGCATGAAAGGACCCTGCTCCTCGCCTGGAAATTTCCACATGGAGTTCCACCTTGGGCAAACATATCAGACAAATTATTAGCAACTGGAAAAAAAAAGGAGGGGAAATGATGGAAGCACCAATAGCCCCCTTAAATAAGTGTAACAGCACCTCTGGGCCTCACCATAATGACCCCTGTACTTGCAGGTTGTGGTTTTTCCTCCTTTCCTGGTGATGCATTAGGTTAAGCATAGCACAGATGACACTCAACAGTTTTCAGAAAGACAAATAAACAAAAATTCCCTTGTAACCCATTTTTCTTTTCCCTATCAGAGAAAGCAAAGACAAGGCAGTCTGCTGGAAACAGAATTCCGTCCTGGATACATATGACTGCAAGTGTTTAAAGATATTTTGTAGTTATAACTGTAGAAGAAATTGCCCTGCTATCTTTCCATTTCTCCTGACGTGCATCCAGAACATCATCAATATTTCTGTTAAGACATTGCTAGACTTGACTGCTGTGATGCTGCTATTACTCTTCCCTTTCTTTTAATTATTTTCTTCTGTATATAGCAATTTGTTTTCCCCAGCTGATAAATATCATCAATTTAAGGAATGTTACTATAATATAAACCCATGGACATATTTAGCATATAGAAAGTATGTTCTCCCTTCGCCATTATAATAGAAATACAGCTTGATTTAAAATATTGTTCTCTCCTACAATCACTTCATTTTTTTCCGTGAAAAATCTGCAGGTGTTAAAGAGAAAAGGCAGTATTTGCCAGTGTGTTTCTTCACCTTTTTTCATTTTAAGTTGCCTTCATGGCTCTGTTGAAAGGGTGAGGTGGGCTGGCACTGAGGCACCCCGAGAGCTCTTGCAGCCCAACCTCTGAATACAGAGCAAGACTTTGACCTTGGCTTTTGGGCATTGCACTTAGGAGGGGTGGGAAACGTGTCCAGCAAGCCCACAGACCCATGCAGCACCACGTTGGTATCACGGCACCTTCCCCAAACCCTTCCTGGCAGAGGGGCGGCAGCGGGTGAGGACATGCCCCTCTCCAGCCGCTCCCATCCATCCGTCCATCCGCTGGGATGCAGGAACCCACCTTGCCTCCTCATCTGTTGCAAAGCGGATTGGATTAGCTCAAACTGCTGCTGAACAGGGTTTACGTTAATCTGCTTTGCTTCGCAGAGCAACAAGGGATGGTGAGCTCCTTAGCCACCGCGCCTCAGCCGAGGGCTGCAAACAAATCGCCGGGAGACCATAATGTACATTTCCACATCTGTTCCACCAGCGAGCTCCCAACCGCGCCTTATCCGCAATCACTAACGTTCACATTTCAACTGCTCTACCAGCAAAGCCAAGCGATGGCATTACTCATCTGCACCCCGCGCGTTCCTGCTCATTTCCCGGCCTGGCACTTGTCGGAGTGCAAAGTAACCATTTAAAAAGCCTTTCACTGCCTTTCTGTTCCCTGACAACGATGCACAAGCTGGGTTTGACACAACAATGGGAAAGCCAGCTCAGGAACTCACTGAAAAGCCACCACTATAATTTCTGGTGTGTTTGTCTCTGCTGCTCAGGGAGTTTTTCCTGCTGGGGAAATTCCCGTCCATCTCTAACGTTGCTTCCCAAGGGATATTTTCCCTTCGCCAAATCTCTCCATCAGCTAGATTTTGTTACCACAGTCAAAATATTTCCAAATTCTTAACTGTAATTTTTTTTTTTCGTAACACCTGTTATCTTTTCTTAAAGGGTTGCTCAGAAATACAGACAGTTCCCCCCACAGCCCCATCCTCCTTAGGTAATGAAGGCATTTGTTTACTGAGATTTTGACAGATCTCAGCTGCCAACTGGAAGAGGCACAGCAGATTTGCACACTTTCAGCAGTGGCTTTTGCTCTCAGGGTAAGGCTTTCCAACCTGAAGTTTACACAACGCTCAATGCCAAACCATTGTCTGAACTATGGTGATTTCTGCCTTTAATCTTCTTTTAATATCCTTGGAGACGCTGACAACGCAACAGGACAGGACCCTACAAGTCCTGCTCGCACTGGTCCACTCCCAGGAGGAGGCTGGACTGGAGGAGCTCTGGAGATCTGTTTCCACCCACGTCATTCTCCGATTACTTTTTTCCTCAACAAATGGTAAAATTTTTTGAAAATGTTTTTAGTAATTTTTTTTAAAAGACACCATAGGTACTGCCATTTGCTGCATTTTCAACTCATTTGAATACTCAGAAGGGATTTAAAGTGCTTCTCAATGTGCATTTTTGTTATTATTTCTTTACCAGAGGCCCTTTTACATTGACTGTATCCCGGAGTATTGTGTATGTACCAGGCAGCAGGTGCTGCGTGATGCTGTCAGACAACAAAGTGCTATAATTTTTGCTAAAGAACTGCAAATCTTTGCATTTTACGTATCCCAAATCTATATCCTTATAAAATAAATACCTCCCAGGCATGATTTCCCCTTGGTGTAGGCATTTCCAGGGAAGAGCTCGCTTCCCTGCGCCCTACCAGCCCTGCTCCCTCTCGTTCCTCCCCGTTTCTACCCCAGGCGATGGTGTGCAGCCCCACGCCTCCGTGCCGGGGTGGAAGCGGTGGGTGCCCCCCACGCGGGGTGACAGCGCTGCGCTAAGGCAGTTGCCCAGGGTGACAGGCGGCAAGTGATGTGATTTACAGCGGTGGGTGGATTTACACTTGGGTGGAAATTCTTGCAAAATATTGGCTTGAAACTCCTATTCTTCCATCTATATAAAAATGAATCACAGCTGCAATGATTACCTTCTCTACGCCTTTCTAATTAGAAATTACAACCAAACTATCCGCCTACTTAGACCTTTCGATTTTTGTTCCAGTCCCTCCTATTCCCGGATTTATGTACTATCAGTTATTAAAAAATCCTTCACTTTCTGATATAAATATTCACTAGATGCAGTTTCTTTTGTCTGCACAGTAAATATGACTGGGAAGCTCACCAGGAAATTAAAGCAGAGCCCGCAGTGGGCTGTCCGCAGATGATGTACTGCGAATGAACTGTGTCCTGTGGGGATTATTCCAGCCCCCGAACATCATACTTCTTGTATCTAAACATCAAAATATGTTTTCTTCCAACTTCCAAACAGTGGCACAGATATAAATTTTCTAATGGATTTTCTGTTTAGCTGTCACTTTGGCTGATCCAGGAGACAGAAATATAGCAGCAACATCCACTTATTTTAAAAGTACCTGAACATTCCCAAAGTTGCTTTGAATTTGGTTTGATAGGCTGAGACTTTAAGTAACACAGGAAATTGCATAATAAGCACTTTCTCTTAAACTCCTTCCTATTTCCCATTATGAGAATTATCACTGCTGAGTGGGGGATTAAGAAAAGCTATTAAAGCCATTCTTCCAAGCAGGTTTTTCAAATTTAGGGAGAACAAGGACTTGTCATTGGAGATGTCTACTCCCTCCTCCCCTCGCGCTCCTTTCAGCTCTGAGCCATGGATTGCCCAAAATTGCCATTTTCTTCCTCTCGGTTGTGTTCCTCGGCAAGCTGCCAAAACCAACGCCAGGACACGGCCAATGTGCGCGAGTTCAGCACTCACCTTACTATTCTTAAAATAATAACAAAATGTAATATTGCAGTACGTCCTCAGCTCCCCGCTGCGGCTGCCTCCTGCAGACCCCGGTGCCACTCTCTGTAGAGCCATGAGCAGACCCTTTCCCAGGACAGGGCTATCTTTGGGTTTTTAGCACTGAATAGGTGTGGGGGGATTCAAGCTCTGCTGCTGGCCAAGATCTGCTTCATCTTGCCAAGCTCCGCGCTCAGCCCTAGCAACAGAAATGCAATTTTCTGCCATTGCTTCTTGGGAAACAACCTCAAAACGTGTAAACACATTCTGTAACATTTTGCCCCTACTTTCAGGCAGGATAGCGGTACAGGACTGAACACCAGAGTGGTCAAGAAGGATAAAAGGGGATGTCTGTTCTCCATCCATCAGCAGCTAAACCCCATTAATCAGTGTCACGAAAGCTGCTCCTGGCTTACACACTGGCCTGAGTCCAGCTTGTGCTGGGACTGGTATATTGGTTTTGGATAGATTAGCTCTCACTCAGTCTTCAGCTGTCTTGCTGGGGAATTATTGCGCTATAATACCGTCTGTAATTACATGCTCACATGATATCTTCTCCGTTCAATGCACAGGACGGAAATGTATGGAGAAGCACTAAGGCTACAGGGACAAATATGAATTTGACCTTCAAGTGCTTGCCTTTACAATCTAAAAAACTTCTTTTTAGCATCGCCTTTAAAAACAATGTTAATTATACAGCGGCCTGGTTTGCCAGGCTGCGACAAGCAGGGAAAGTTTCTGCTTTGACCAGTGCGTGGTCAAAAAACCGATAAAAAGTAGAACATTACAAGCAAAATTCAGTCACGGACACGTGCAGACAGAGAAGTTAAACAAGTGCAATGCTTCCAACAGCCACGCAGCAAGGGGACACCTCACCCAGGGGCAGTGCAGCAGTTTCATTTCTTCATACCTGTTTTTCTCATGCATCTAAAGTGCCCGGCTTCCTCCTGCCGCGATGCTCATGGCATTGCAGAGGCGTTCTCCAGGGATGAAATCGGTCTGCACGGCATGACGCGGTACTGTGCCGAGGCACATCCTGCGCTCGACGAGACGCGAGGTGATGAGAGCACAGCTGGCACGGAGGAATACCACAGGGGGCCAAAGGGAAACCCTTTCTATCACAGGGATTAAATGCAATTAATTTAGATACAAAGTCTGCTTTTCCCTGGGTGACTTTAAACCAAAGAGGTTCTGGCTGTTCTGCATCCTGACCCATCCTCCTCCCACAGGCTCTCTCCCCGCACGTCCCGCGTCCCCCAGTGATGCTTTGAGTGCAAAGTACCCCGTTCCCCAGCTGCACCGCTAGACATCCCAGGTACATCCCAGCCCCTTTCTGACCCCTCAGTTTTTTGCCAGCAAAAGCATCGGTTTGGTGACGGTCTGGGAGACAACAGCAGCACCGAAACGCTGGGCACGGGGAGTGAGTTTGCCTCGCTGCAGCCTCACGCTTCTGCCCTGTTCAGTAAACAGACACAAATAAAGAAAGAAATGATGTTACTGTATCTTGTTACTCTGAAAGCCCGTTTGAAAAGCCATTATCTTTAGTTCTATTGTTCAAAGATTTTAATAGCCAGTCTAAAAGTTTAATGTCTGGGTGGGAAAACAAACAGTGACAACAAAAACAATGGTGCAAATATTCAACAGTAACCATGGGCATTAGAACATCTGACTGCCGCATGTTCCAAGCATGTACGGTAACTCACTGCTGGGATTACTGACAACGCTTTAAACGCGTCACAAATAATAACAGGCTGAGGTTTGTGAAATTTCTTTTGCTGAGGGAAGAAGCAATTAAACCAACCACTGGAAACTGTTAATATCTTCCATAATTATTAGTAGATGGTTAGCAATGCCATTTTTATGCCACCATCTCAGCAGGTGTAATGCATTAACACCACACTCCGCTCTTAAGTCCACTGGTATTAAAGTCTGCCCAAATAATTCTGCTTTTAACCCAAGAGAACTTTTTTCCACAGTGTTTGTAGTTATTGCCTGCGATATGCACGTTTCCTTAAAGTGTGCAAAGTCTCTTTTCAGTCAACATGGAGGGAAAGACGGGCTCAGAAGACTGCAGTGCCCAAGTCTTATCCACACCAGTAACAATGTGCATCGGGACTCAACTGCAAGCTTCTGTGTGACAGAGCTATACGGAAAACAGCCTGGGCAGGAAAGGCTCCTCTGGTACAGCCCCTTTAACGGGCAGGAAGGGACCGAGCTCTTGAGTTTGGTTCCTTCTGGTCGCTCCTGCTCTTCTCAATTCAGATGTTCTTCAGTATTTTGCAGTGACTTGTAATAAATACATCTTAAAAAAAAAAACCCCACTATTTTAATTTAATTTATGATCCATGTTCAAAATTTGTTTCTGTTGCATTAAAGGGATGGTGGGTTAAATTAACATTTTAGGACTCATTTAGGACTAACCAAGGTTAGTTTAGGACTAACTAACTAATTTCCAGATGTTTGAGGACCAACATTTCAGGACCAGCTTTAGGACTACTGAGGTCTTTGTTCTACAATACAGCACCAAGCTTCGTACCAAAGGACACTGGGATGTTTGCATACAGTGGGTTTCAGTCTCAGTTGAGAATGATAGCTCTTTGTCTTTTGCATTTTTAGAGGGTATTTAGAATCATTTCTTAGGCCTGTTTCTTCTTGTTTGTTCGATAATTTATAGGTTTTTTTTCCTTTGTTTTTCAGTTTGAGCAAAAGCTAAATGATTTAATTCTGTTTAGCCAGTCATTACCTTCTACTCTGGATTACCATGACAGCAATTTTCATCTGCAAGGTCTGCATCTGCCTTCTATTTACTCTCCGTGATGAAGCCGCATTACTCCATTCAGACACTGTCATAGCTACAAAGTGCATGTTTGGTCGTGCACTGCAAGCTTGGACAGAGAAAATATAAAAACGTGCAGCAGATCCAGAGATGTCAATGGGATGGAAAGAATACATGGTAGTATTCAATTGCCATGTCAGAGCCTATTTCAGAGGAAAACAGATGTAAACTAGCTTTTGTATCTGTCTGGTGGCCATTTTTTGACAGAGGTATTCAAAACAGATTCACTTTTCACTGGAGAGACTTCCCTCAGGACTATTCCATCCCTCAGCAAATAAGTTAGTGAGGGCTGGAACACAACAGAACCACTCCAGCTCCAATCCTCCCGGCTGCGAACGTGTGGAACATAAACAGATATTGGATGAGGAGGAGGAGGGTGATTATGTTCTTATTCAATTTGGTTTTTTGGCTTGCTGTATCCAGCCAGGAGGAATATCCATATGCAGACAGATTTGTCAGACACCACAGCTATCGGTAATAGAGAAACATGTCTAAAATTCTGCTTACAGACCTCCTTGTTTTCATAGAAGCTTAAGAATTCAAGGATTTAACATATCAGCGTCACAATAAAATGATGGGATTTTTCACCTTCTAATTCTTCAGAATTTCCAAAAGATACTAAAAATCTTATTTTTTAACAATTTCTATTTTTCTTTCCCCCCCCCATAGATAATATTGCCTTTATCTTAAAAAAAAAAAAAAGTGCATTATAAACACAGAACTGTGCACTTAGAGTAAATGTGGCATTTGCTATCCTCCACTCGGTGCATAGGAAACTATCTGTGAATCTGTATACACACATAGCAAATACCAAAGGAAAAGTCCCTGCAAAGCACAATTTACCCCCTGGGATGCAGAGCAGAGGCAGTAGGAAGTTCTGACACTCACGGCTGGTGCCAGCAGCGATGCGGAGGGATCCCACACTGGTTCTCAGGTGCGGTGCCAACCGCCTTTCCAAGCAGCCTGCGAAGCACGGAGAGCTGGTTTGTACGAGTGACATCAGGGGAAAATATGTCTCTGGGAGCAGTAACATCAATATAGGAGAGAAGGGGTTTGTGGGGGTTTAAGTGTAATAGGAACAAAAGGAACCACAGGAACTGCATGAGCCCATTAGAGGACGGGGCTTACAAAAAAATATTAATAGTGAAGGACAGAAATCAAGGCTATTCAATGAATATTTTCTTTCTGAATTTATAAAAAAGCAGAATGATACTCTTGTGCTCTACAAGAAACCTGAAATATTTTCTAGTTTGTTCATCACCAAAGAAAAGAGTAACATCCATCTGCCAGGGAAACAATGAGCCAGGACAGCTCATGCTCAGCAATCCTGGAGGTGATGTATGAGGTCTCTTCCCCGCGGAGGCTCTTTTCTAGCAAACCACTGAGTCAAAGACCATGACCTCTTCCTTTGCTCCCCAGACCTTGAGGTGTCTTACTTTTCCACAGAAAGAAATAAATTTCATTTGACATACATTTCTTTCTGACAAGCACTTGCTGGTTGCTACTCACCGTGGTGCCCAGACATCATCCCTGCACAGCCCACAGGCAATGGTGTCAGGACATCTGCCTGTCCTGGGTCCCAAAACACTCAACCACCGTGGCCATGCCACCTCCTCCTAGTGAAGGGTACGTCACAGCTACCTGAAACACCTAGGAGGATCTCCAGTGGGAATCTTGGCAGAAAATCAGTCCATGACCAGTTGTCCTTGAAGCCAGGTGAGAAAAACCAGAGTACCTCCTTCGCCTACTGCAAATGGAAAACAAGAAACACGCAATATGCCAAATGCAACGAAGACACAACAAACATTACTGGCATGGAAAGCTTAGCAGCGTGGTGGGCATTTGCAGCATTGTACCAGATTTGGAATAATAATTAAACTATTCTGAATATCGCTGTGGACAGATCAGCTCATGAGACACACAAGTGCGGCAGCAGGTAGCCATCCACACTTTTTGTCTGGTGGAGGTCATTTTTACACAAAAGCAACTAATCCTTCCTAGACAGTTGTGCGTTTTCAAGACTCAAAGGCAGAGGATCAACAGTTTTCCATGTTTCAGATGACTACGTATCTTTAAATATCTATATTAGTGCAATGCTTTCAATACAACTGTGACTTTTTACAGCTTAAGCTTTCCATCTCTTTGTTTAGATGACATTAAATTTCCTTTTCCTTCTCTCTTCAAAACCAGGATGAAATAATAAATTATATTATAGGTCTAGAAAACAAGCTTTTTGTTGTTAACCAATTTCTATAATCTCAATGCTAATCAACAAAGTGGTGATATCATTTTCACCTGTGATGCATAAAAGTGATCAAGCTCAGTGTACAACAGACCTGTTCTCTACGCACTTTTCATCAGCAGCTCCCTCAGTAGATGCAACAACACGTGCTTGTGTTTCCAGCATATGTTGTTTCCCTTTCTAACGTAGCAGCTCCCAAAAGGCGGATACCCTCCAAAACGACACATCCCACTGTGGCGCAGGAAGCGTGAAATCTTCAAAGACCAGCACGTTGTTGCAGCAACTGCTGTGTGCACCTACTTACATCGCGCAGTGGGAGAGTTTCCTGGGGAAACCACTCATGGAGGGAGTAATTAACGTAAATCACTGTTCCACATGCTTGTATATACGTTTGTTCTGCCTCAAGAAGCTTGCTGTACAAACGAAAATTGCATAAAGGCGCAGCCATGAACCACTTGAAAAGGAATAAACCCAGCACGTACCAAACAAGTGGGACCTGCAAGACCTTGGGGGAAGGTAGGGAGTTATGGTATGCGTCCAGGAAAGCAACACTTTCTGTCTACAACATATATTTACTTAGTAATGCTTTTTCCCCTAAGAAAATGGCTCTCTACTTTAAAAAAGTGTGCTGAGGACTCATAATTACCATTGCCTGGAGACAGGCAAGACATGACAAGCATCACGTTGATGGGAGGAGACGAGCCAAGGCTATTACTCCCAGGTCTGAAGCTTTTGCTACTACGGTCCTGGAGAGACCAAAGACAACAGGATGCACTGCAGCTTCAAAATACAGAGCAGTTTCGGTACTCTGGGAGAAGGGGAGAGTCAACTCAAGCATATTTGTAATTTTGGGCCCATCCCCTGCATACCTCCAAGGTCTGTGTTTAAAAAAACCTCTAGTCTCTAGGTCTGCATTATCACCTCCAGAAGCTGAAGGCTTTGGGTCACCAGAGGACCACAGACACATGCAATGGGTCAAAACCAACCCCTGGCAGAGAGTAACCTGGAGTCCTGGAGAAGTAGGACCCTCACTCCATACCCTAAACTGTACCATCCCCAAGCAGAAAGCAGTCCTGGGTGAATTATTAACACATCTGATTATAAAGTTCAGAGTAGAGTTTGTAAAAACGGCTCTCAGCATGTTTTCTGTGGTGATTCTTGCATACATTTGTTATTTAAATCCATCTTCCATTTTCCTGCATACTAAATGTGCTAGTGTTAGCTAACCTGCTTCACATCAAATGAAAGTTAAGATAATACAAACACTTAAAGGTTCCATTTAACACAAATTTTTATATAAGACACAGTGAAATAGAAGAAATTTCTGAAATAATTCACTTGACATTTCTCTACAGTTCATTTCCTTCATTTTCATTTTACTGCCATCTCATTTTCCCCGCAAATTCTCCCATCCAGGTTGTAAATTCTGCACAATGTGATAGCAAAGATGACCCTTTCAAAACTGTGTAGGTGACACAGAAACCAGAGATTCAGTTTCAAAAATGAGTTACAACGCCTCATTGAAAGTCAATTCAGATTTCTCTGTTGGTTGATCCCTTTTGAAGATTTTGCCCAGACATCTTGCTTTCCCATATACGTTTTTAGCCAACACTGATCTTCTCTGACCTTTTGAACTCCTTGTGTGCTTGCTCAGCACTGGTGAGGCACATCTGGAGCACTGGGAGCAGTTCTGGGCTCCCCAGGACAATCAGGGCTGGAGTTTGTCTGGCAACGGACCACGAAGATGATGAAAAGACTGGAGCAGGGAGATGGTTCAGATGGTTCGGCTGCATCCCCCATGAGGGTATGTGGCTTTACAGTTCTTCATATAACTGACAAACAAATCAAGTTAAACTCGATCCTTCAAGCCGCAATGATAAAAATACATCCACCTCTCTCGATATGAAAAATTGATGTACATCCAGGAATCAGCTTCAAAAAGTAACTCCCATTATCAGATATTCAGAGATATTATCTACCAGATTTTGCAACCCTTCCCTTCCCCAGGTGAACTTGGCATACAAACTGGCTCAGTGAAAGCTTCTTGAAAAACCACATTATAAATTTTTCTTACCATCAAATTACTGTGAACTATGACAAACAAGAAGATATCTGGATATCCATAGCACATAGGCAATTTCTAATTGTTCCTGGAAGGCGGTAAGCAAATTGATGTGACCTTGACTTTGTGCTTTATTTTAATTTTATATACAGCATTTTTTTTCCGTTTAATAGACGCTCAATTGCAAAAGGGGAAAAAAACCACCCAAATACCAGAATAAAAACAAAGTGTGATTCAGTGCAGTCTACTCACTTATAATTTCCCAATAATAGGTTTGAGGGGGAAATATAGTAGATTTCTTTGAGCAGGAATGAACCATGCGTGTTGGCCCAGACTCACCTGCAGGACAACGCCCCCTCACTCAGCCCACAGCCAATGTCAGAAATTGAATTGTTTGCTTTTTCTCAGTTTTTTATAATTCTCAATAGAAGAGAATTCCTCATGGGGGTATTTCTGTTTTGCCTCAATAATTGATATTTCCCATAAAACACACACGTCTTTTGTTGGAAAATTTCCTTGCAATCCTATTAAGATACTTCCTAGCTTTTCAAAAATGCAAGGATGTAAAATATAAGCTTAATGAGTTGACTTAACATAATTCAATCATTTATACCTTAGATGACTCTTAGAAGGGAAAATGCAAATTAGGCATTTTTATCAGAACATTCGAGTTGTTTGGTAAAATTGGTTTCAATATTAATTAAGATTGAGGTTAACTGGCACTAATAACAACATAACTATGGCAATAAACTAACATGTTGATGAGAGACTGACAAAAATATAAATTAGCAATTCTTATAGTTAAGGTGAAAATATAGTTATGGATAGTATAAGATGTCTAGTAGTGGAGAAAAGATTGGGAAATTAAACCAGACAAAAATATGGTATTAAAAGCAAGTAGGAGACTGATTCTTTGGAAATCTTCTTATGATTCTTTCACCATCATCCTTTTACCACATGGTGTTAATTTGAATTTTGCTGAAATAAAGCTGTGATTTTCTGTGATCATCTCAGTATGGATGTGAAATTCAAGGGAAAGAATCAATATTGTGTCATGTCTAAACTCGATCTAATATAGTGATCTTGGTTTTACTTTGAAAAGAAAAAAATCAATTAAAAGTAGTTTTGATGAGTATTTTTTGGTCCAGCCTGTTGCTGGTATGCCACTGTGAATTTACATTTCCTTCCTCTGATTTCATTCTTGTAAATCATCCAATTCCACACTGAGCTTCAGCCCCCAGTGCTATTGTTCTGCCCAGTAAAACTGAGATTTGTGCACTGCATGAGAAAAAAACAAACCAATGGAAATCTTGTATTGCTTAACAAAGATGAGAGCTTTTCAGATTACAGAAGCCAAGATCTCAAGATTGAAAAAACGTCCTTTTGTTTGCTATGGCATCTTTCCAACACATAACAAGATGTCTTGCCTACATCCATAATTATTTCTCCTTCTGGGCTACTGCAGCAGATGGGTGTATTAAATATCAACATAAAGCTCGATTCATTTCACCAGAATTGTGATGCTTATTAGAGAAGATTAAAATTTGGGATGGTAATACCAGGTACTGTTCCTCATTTCCTCTTTGTGCCTAACTTGAGGGCCTGTTGTGATAGTACGAAGCATAATGGTTTTAAAATAAAGGGAGGTAGATTCAGACTGGACACTAGGAAAAAAATTTTTACACTGAGGGTGGTGGAGCCCAGGTTGCCCAGAGAGGTGGTGGATGCTCCATCCCTGGAAACATTCAAGGCCAGGTTGGCCAGGGCTCTGAGCAACCTGATCTGGTTGGAGATGTCCCTGCTCCTTGCAGTGAGTTGGACTGGGTGGCCTTTAAAGGCCCCTTCCAAACCAAACTGTTCCCATGATTCTATGAGCATGGACATGCAAGTGCAGACCCTGTGTCCCCTTCTTCAGCACTTGTCCATCCTGATCACCCCATGGGCTCAGGAAACCTCTCAGGATCCAGCTCTTCCACAAACCCTTAGATTCTAGCCTGTGAATTCATTTTGGCCTCAGCTAAATTGTATGGAACACAATTGTCCTAAACTCTTTCTTTAATTACACTTACAATGAACAGCAAACAACTACAGTCCTTTGATCTGCTGCATACAGAGTCTGGTAACTCTTCTCCAGAACATAAACCAAAGTGTGGACCGTAAACACTGCTTAGAAATCCCTTGCGTTGTCAAGCTCCTACCTCAGGCAATACCTTTAAAACACCTTTAAAGGTCAATAGTGTCTGTTCATGAGGGAATGAAGCAATGAAGCTACAGGCTGGTCTGTAACTCATCAGAAATTAATCAGAAAGTTAGGAAAAAATGCTTTTGGATAGGAAACAAGTTGTTATTGCATAGCAATTAATTGTATTATATTTCTGGGGTTTTTTTTTAATCTTACTGATTGCCTGCCAAGTCAGTCGGTCTCCCGGTACAGCACCCTTGCTGCCAGCTGCCCCAGCCTCTCGGGCCGTGTGGATGCTCCTGCCCTGGGGGTCCTGCAAGTGCTGCCCTGGCAGTCCCCTATACATGCCTATGTCTTCACAGACAATTATCAACTTCGGGTCAAAGAACTCTCGTCAGTAAACAAAACGTGCTACATTTGCTAGATATATCAAAAACCCACACTGACTGGAAAAGAGACACTCTTTACTTGGTGTAGCAGTGATTAGCGAGGGTTTAGTCTTCTTACCAAGCAACAGCTATGGCACAACAGGGCTCAGTTATGGCATGAAAAGCAGCCACCCACACAACCAGCTGTTCATATACGGCCCCCCAAAAGGTGTGGGGAAAATCCTCATTTGTACATAGACAGCGCATTTCCAAAAAAAAAAAGAAGAAAAAAAGATACATTTTGCAGACAACAGCCAAACTCAAAAGAGCTGGTTAGTACACACTCATTAAACACAAGGGTCTCTGGATGATCAAGGCCTAAACATCCGCAATAAATAATTTGAGTAGCTTTACTTTTTTATGATTCCTCTCTCCCTATTACTAATTGCAAGCCTCCCATTAGCTTTAATTGCAGCTACTGAACATTCAGCAGTCATACAATATTTATCAGTCTAGCTGCAATGACCCTTAGATGTTTTTCCTGAGTTAGGGCTAATTTTGTATGGTACTGGAAATGTGTCTTTTCAGTACAAGGAATATGCGAGAAACCATTAAAAGATTGAGAAGTGAGTAACTGAATAATAAACGCCTTTATAAAATTCTTCGAAAGCTTTGTGCTAAAGCCAGCAAGTGTACCGTGCCCCAGACAATGCCCTCTTCAGTCCTTGCCTTGACAACAGGGATCTCTCAAACACAATGAGGGCTGTATTCTGCTCAAATTGCCTTCCTCTCGTTGTCTGCAGGCATTAATTAACTCTAACCCCATTCCCACTTTGCTGCACCTCTTCAGGTGGTTGGAGTCACAGATGGAGATCCCATGGGGTCACAGTACTCCCACCTAGAGAAGTGCTACCCGCAGGTATTGGTGTTTGGAGTACAATGCGTGTGACAGATGATAATGACTGACACAATGATGAGGAAATAAACAGCACACATAATGGGAGCTCCTGTGTGGTTTCTCACCAGATCACCTCATTAAGCAGTGTTTGCCCTTGAAGACAAAGCTGCTGCCACACTAAACAGTTATTAACATGCGCCACCCAGAGAAACAGCGGGTGAGATGTGCTCCATTAACACCCCACAGTCCATGGAAAATTAGTGAATCTGCTATAGATTATCCTACTTATTTCATCCTCTATATGTTCCACTATAGACACTCCTTATGTTTTGTAAAGCTTGGACAGAAGCAGGAGAGTGAACATGTGAAGCACACAGACCTATCTTATGCAGCTTCTAGCCCAGCTGAAGGCATCTAAACTCGCCAAGTGCCCCCCTGTTTAATAAGATCCCTGGTTTGTTTTCACAGAATCATAAAATTGTTTAGGTTGGAAAAGACCTTTAAGATCGTCAAGGTCAACCATTAAACTAGCACTGCCCTGTCCATCACTAACCCATGTCCCTAAGTGCCACATCTACACATCTTTTAAATCCCTGCAGTGATGGTGACTCCACCATTTCCCCAGGCAGCCTGTTCCAGTGCTTGACAACCCTTTTGGTAAAGAAATTTTTCCTATAGACTCATGCATGTCTAAGTGGTGTAGCAGGTCGCTAACCATTTCCCCTTGGATTATAGGGGCACCATTCTGCTCCCCATTCCTGTCTTCCAGCTCAGGGGGCTGGGTACCCTGAGAACAACTGGCTTTACTGTTAAGACTGAGGCAAAGGCAGCATTAAGTATCTCAGTCCTTTCCTTATCCTCTGTCACTATGTTTCTCCTCACATCCAACAAAGGATAGAGGTCCTCCTTAGCCCTCCTTTTATTTCTAATGTATTTATAGAAACATTTTTATTTTCTTTCACAGCAGTAGACAGACTAAGTTCTAGTTGGGCTTTGGCCCTTTGAATTTTCTCCCCGCAAAAGGCTCAAGAGAACCCTGGATTTCCAATACAAGCGTCCCAAAGAAGAAGAAATATCTGTGAGAGATTTTAAAGGATTATTCCAGAAATGGTAATAAGCACTATAAATTATTCCTGTATTTTTTAACACTTAAGAATGTATATCACAGATCCGACTTTTAATAGCCTTTAACATGTTCTTACAGCTAGCAGTGTATTTTTGGTGCTACATGCTATATAACAAGGAAAACATTTATGATGTACACAATTATTTTTTTTGCATCCAAGCTGATCTTTTTTCATTTATCTACTATAATTTATCCTTTTTGTTCTTTTTTTTTTTCCTAACCTACTGAAGAACTTCATCCTCACTGAAGTTACCTGTTTTACCTTTAAATTAGTTGGCTTAATTAATTATGTTCCATTTTGGAGCAAGATAGTAGCACTAACTGTATATTCTAGTCTAAAGATAAATATATTTACCCTTCAAAAAAAAAGGTATGTAGAAAGCAAGTGCAAGCTGCTAGTTTTGAAGTTGGAGATAGAGAAAAAAAAAAAAAAAAGAGAGAGAAGAATACTGGAATCACAGGAAAACCTCCACAAAAGAGCTTTTGAGCTAAGCCTTGACCCAAAGGAAGCTACAGAAGTGGGAGATAAGACACTTTCTTTTTTTGATTCTTCAAGAAAAATAAGACTTTTGTGCTCTCCATAATAAACATACATTTCTACCAGAAACACCTGATGCTGTGACCAGTTTCTCATACTGACTGTGAGGAGATCTAGCAGCACAGATCCCTGACACCCCACCCACACCCAAAGAGGTCAATGGGATCTCCAGGATTTGCAAAGTCTTACCGTGACGTTTTGTTGCTGACTAAACCTGTATTTGGCTTGAATGAAAGTGTTTTAAGGCCACAGAAGAAGTTTCAAAGGTCAAGTTCAAATGGTTTTGAAGAGCTGTGGGAAACATTCAGCAGACTGTGCTCAGAGTGAATTGCCTGGTAATTCATGCCAGGTTAGTTTACCATTTATGTGCTACAAATTCATCAGCATTTAGCGCATACCTACTCTGGTTCAGTCCCAAAATAAACCAAACTTGCATGTTTGGTAGATCAGATGCTTCAAACACGATTCCCTTCCCTGTTATACGGAGGGAAATGTGGCCAAGGCATCAAGCAGACACTTTCTCCCTGGGAAGGCACTCGATTCTGGACTTTAGAGCTGATATCATACCAGAGCACTTACCCAGAGGCATTTCTTTCACTGCCTCGAGTGTGAGCTTTTACTTACTGCTAGTCCACCTTTATGGTTTCCAGCCCTTTTGTTGGAACTCAGATTTGTTTTCTTACCTCCGTGGTCAAAGTCAGCACAATTCCACATATAAATAATGAGCTCCCAGGTGAAAACATGCATTTCCTCAATGACCACGTAGGCAGAGCTGAAAGACAAAGTAAATATCATAATGACATTTTCAGTAAATGATAACTCATTAAAATATCCATGTCACCTACGATGGAGGTGCTTTCTGTCTGTACATTTAGCCTAGGTGATGAGGTAGGAGGCTGAAAGTAAAGGTGGAGATTATAGTAAGGGAGAAGCCCTATTGTAATTAAGATAATAAGATTTAAGCATCTAATAAGGACATTCTTATTACCCATTGCTTCCTAACCATTACATACTGTGCAACCAGGAAACTGCAGGGTGGAAACACAGGTGTGTAACAGCTTTGGTAAAGATACCCTTCTCAAATTCTCGTTTCCAGCTATCTAAGACAACTTAGCGCAATTGTAAAGAGTATGTTGGACTGATCTTAAACTCATAGACATCAAAGTTTTTTCCATCTACAAAGTGTGAAACTTGTTCTATTACAATATTTAAATCAGGTGAGAACACATACCTGTTTGATGTAGTTATTACTTCCCAAATTGTGTTTGCCCAGGGAAGTAAGATACATATCTTAAAAAACCTCTGTAAAAATTTTCTCTGGTATAGAGTGACAGCCAAGTGGACACGCTTCATAAACATTTGCGATGTATTAATCAAACCAAGACAATCTTCCCTCCAAACATACAGGTAACCATATTGACATAAAAATGTATGATTTAGCTGTTATTAATGGGGCTGAATGGACATGTGTAAGCCAATTGTTAACCACACAAAAAATGAGAAGTGGTTTAGCTGGATATGCCAACTGACCGTGTGCATAGAGGTAGCTGGCAGAAGAGGACAGATTAAAGATTGCATCCCAGATAAAAATGCAATCCTATTAGATCAGTACCATTTGTATAAGTAAGAAAAAAAACCAACACTGCCAAATAGATATCAGAAAGAAAACCCATTAAGCATTATTGAGAGCCTAGGTGCCCCCTCTAACCAAAGTTATTAATCTGACAAATGACAACTGCTAACCTAGAACTAGTAGGATTTAATTTTATTAATTATTTCCATAAATACTATTAAAAAAACCCTTCAGAGACATATTATATACTTTCATCTTTTGAGTTAATAAAAATACTTTGGTGTAGAATATGAGTAACTCATTACTGTAGCTTTACTTATGCAGGGAAATGCTATTTTACTCGTTTGTGTGTTAAGCCGTAGTGTCCCGAGTTCTCTTCTCACCACAAGCCCAGTCCAACACCACAGCTTGCGGGAGACGAGTGAAGCTGCACAGAACCTCCCCGCCTTCGACAATACACATCAAACTCCTCATTTTCTCTCTGTTGTGAGACGGTACTTAGGATTGTCACTTCAGAAGATGCACTGCTTTCTTTTCTCTGTTTTAGGGGAGCGTTGGATTTCCCGTGCTCTTCACACAAGCCATCTGCTCTCAACAAGAGACTTTTTCTCTCTGTTTCCTTTTCCTCCTTCAATCAGAAAAACAATGTTAGGGGTGAGTTTGGAAAGATACAGAAAATACTTCAGAAGGCACAGGAAGGGAAAGTATTATTTGATTGGTTTTGTCCCCAAGTTTGTTTTTAAGGGACTGTAAGAAGCTGTTTCTCAGGCGCCCCCAGGATGTGGGGAGTGAGCCTGGTGGAACCTGCACCCTCCAGCTCCATGCCTCCCAGGGAGCCAACACAGCTTTCCCACCAAAACTCTTCTTATATGACTTCGGAAATAAACAACCTACTCTTCTGTACAAAGTCCAAGTTACCACTAAGAACGCAATAAATACAATATAAATAGCAAATCAAGCAGCACTCTGTCTCTCTTTCCTTGTTCTCCTACTAGCTCTAATTTTACTTTATTTAAGGTTTTTTCCACCCAAGCTCCCTGTCCCTGGATCTCTGCCCCTGCCTGCGCTGCCGGGAACAGTGCTGATGGCATGTCTTGTCTTCTGTCATCCCTCCCGAATTTCATCCTTTCAGGATGATCTTTTTCAAAGCTGCTGAGTGCAGAATTCCAACTCTTCACCACCCTGCAAACAGCACTGCAATGCTCTTTTGGCTCAATGGCATTTGTCATCAGCACGGACACGTTGTCCGCAGGCTTGTTTCCCAGCAGTGTCTATGTTCCAGTCCCCTTTTATGGCTGTCATAGAAAAAGAAAAAACCTGAACATTTTACCCAGGGCAGCTTAGCTTGTGTTTTCTAAAGGGAAGAGTGTGTTATTTTCTAACTAGATCGATGGCAAAGCCAGTTCTGCCTCCTGCCTACATCACATTTAATTGTGCAGTCATTTTACGTGCAGAGAGGGACAGAATGAACATCATCGTTAGAGACAGCTTCTGCCATTTTGCTCTACCTAATTATGTAAGAACAACCACACCACTGACAACATGAAAGACTGAATGGCACAAGTTCAAAACCTACACTTTATAAAAAGGAAAAAACACAGTAACAACTTTCTTTAACCACTAAAAATTTTTTTGCTAAAATTTGACCATATGAGGAAACATCATGGCTACACAGAAGCTTTCTTAGGAACCGATGAACTACGATGCAAACACAGCGGTATTTTTATGAACTGTTCTGCCTACTGCCTCGGGGCACAGGGACCTTCCATTTGGGTAGCCCTAAAAACTGAACCCTGACTTTGGAGGGTTTAAATTTTTGCTCCTTGTTATTTTTCTGAAATTTCTCCTGATGTTATGGGCACAAAATACTTCTTGCAAGACAAAAAATAGAAATAATTTTACTACCTGGAAGAGATACAATAAACATCCTAACGTGTTGTGAAATCTCAAAACTCAGAGATTATTTTTCTAGCTCCTAAAGGTTTGTCCTCTCTGATTTCCCCAAGAGAACACAATGTCTGAAATTCGTTTAACTGAAAATGCAGCAATGATCTGCCAGGTTAGTACTTTAATCATAAGGTCGTGAATTGGCTTTTAAAGTTTTGACCCTTCAGTCCTAACGTAATATTCCCTACCCGTGCTGCCTCCTCACGTAGACATTAACATACCAGCCACTGCATCAAGAGGAGGCCTTGACATTTCATTTTTATTACACCTCGCTTATTTTCCAGGTGAAAATACCAACGCCTACTGAATGCGTAGGAGTTACCTATGTACCGTGGGAAAGACTGCCACCAGTACCCAAAATTACCCCAAGAACCCAAAATACCTTCTGCCTTCAGCTGAACACACACAACAAGAAAGGCATCAGGAAGGAACGGACGTGCTTGGCAGCTCGAACCTCCTGTCTGGCTCTGGCCCCGCTGTATTTAGAGCGCAACTGTGGGTATAAAAATGGAAAACACTCCGTGAGGGTAGATTACATTTTCTTATGTTGTTTGTAGTCTTTTTTTTTTACAGTTTTCCACTGCCATATCTGAAAGAGATGAAAACAATAAGTCTAGGCCAATCAGAATAATTTTTAATCTTAAATTTCCAAATAAGTGATGCTGAAGAACAGCTTTTCATAGAGAGTTATTGGAGCTCTCCTCTCTCCCCTCCTCTGCCAAATATGGGTGGACAATTTTACTGATACAGAACCTTCCCTGTGAAAACTCTGATTTTGATTTAATCAGCTTCCCTCACTAAAAGTTCACTCAAACAATTCCAGGTCACGTCTACATTTCTGGGTTGGTGTTTAAGCATCAGCTGATATGCAGTGCCCTCTCTATCTGCACCCGAGGTGTTAACTCAACCGGCAGCACACGCGGTGGAGTATTTCCTGAGATGTTCCATAAATCTCCTTTTGAATAAAGACTGTTTACTCCCAAAGTAACTTTACAGAGACTGAAGTGGCAGAGTACTCCCGCTGCTGGAGATATTACTTCTGTCCATCACAGCGAAAACCTGTCCAAGGAAATTTCTTATCTGTCACCCAGATGCAAGCTGAAGCTCATCCGGATGCGCCGGCTGTGTGTGGTGGAGTAAGAGGGCGAGTGCCACACTGGGAAGCGATTTGTGTAGATCGCTGGGTTTTAATGATAAGTGTGAAGTACTGCACCTCTTCGGGAACGTCAGGGAAGAAATCAGGAGCTTAACACGATCTCCTCGGAAAGCAATTTGTACAGCAATTACAACCCAACGGTATCTGTGTCAGAGAGCCAGTGGATTTCTGAGGTACAATTTACTGGAGGCAGGGCATTATATTATCACTGACATCCTCATAATACGCTGTGTATTCAGTGGTGACCTGCACCCATTAAAACAAATTAAAGAATTGTTTCTCGCAAAAACATCTACCTCTGCCTATGAGCCGTTATTCACTGAATGCCCAGTTTTGCAGATAATAAACATTGCAGGGAAGGTATACCAGTTAATTCAGTTAGCTTTGTAGAAGCTAAATTATTGCATCTGCAATAAAATCCCAAACACTGCCTCCAAGTTAGCGAGCTCAGACATTAAAAGAATCAAATATGTCAGATGGTGGTTTATTTTTTTTTGGTAGAGGGAAGACAGTGAAATAAGCATAACATTTTAAACCCGTTTTCATCTTTAAATAAAATAAGTAGCACCACTGAAAATACGTATTTTAAATTATATTTTTTAAATATTAGAAAATTATTAAAGTATTGTATTTAAAAAAGCCAACTATTTTTCTTTATTGCTAGCTGCTTTATATTGCCTGGCACACTCATCTTAACCATATTTTTTAACAACAATTATAAATCCTAACACAGGAAGAAAATACACTTATTGCAGCACAAGTTATGACAGTAGAAAGTTCACTTTAGGCATACAGAAGAGATTTTTGGCTCATTCCTCTGGGAAAGCTAATTTTCAGCTTATTCCTCTGAGTCGGAAAAATAAGCCTTTTCCAAAATAAAAAAAAAAATACAAATCAGGAAATCTGGATTATTTCAAATGGAGAGGGAAACACATTTGAAATCCAAGGGCTCTGCAGAGATCATGTTGTGTCCCTCCCACTTGGGAGTGCAGCAGCAGTACCTCGGTGCTCTCACCCACCAGGCAAGTGCTGAGAACCCAAAATGGGATAAATCTGACACAGCTGGATTCCCTCACCTTTGAAAAGTCTCTACTGGAGGTCAAGTAGCACAGAAAGTGGACCTGACCTTTAAAGAAAAAATTGTATTAGATATTATTTGCTACGTCCAGATTTTTTTTTTTTTTTTTTTTACTTTTTAAAGCTTGCGTGACCAAGCGCATCAAGGAAAAAAATGTTACAAAAAGTAGAGGGAATTTTTTTAGGCAGCATGGCCCTGGTCCCTCGCTCCCATACACACCCCTTGGTGCAGTCCCGCAGCATCCCCTGTTCTGTGGGAACATAACCCGTGGGATTGGGCTTGCACTGACTGCCGAGTTAATGGGGTCCCTTCCTTCCCGACAGCCAGCCTGCCCGTGTGCCAGGTACTTTTAAAAACCCAAGCTTTTTTAAAACTATTTGAGTACTTTGTTTAGTTGAGTCCTCACTCTTTCTGCTTTTTTGTTTGGCTGGTGTTTTATCTGGATTGCCCTTTTCAGAGTACCTCTGGGCAGGCAACCGATGTCCCAGAGACATCAGGACACACTATGATCTTCACAGAGCATCATGGGTTGGAAGGGACCTGGAAAGACCATCTGGTCCAACCTTTCATGGGAATGGGAGCCTAGATAAGATCACCTGTTATTGTCTAGTCACATCTTGGACCTATATCTTATCAAATTTAACATTGTCTTTCTTTGGAAGGGGTAGGGAGGGTGGAAGAATTAACATGATCATGTCCTTCAATAACTGGAACACTTGAAATAACAATAAAGGCTA
This sequence comes from Ardeotis arabs, assembly GCA_011801015.1. Taxonomy (NCBI): domain Eukaryota; kingdom Metazoa; phylum Chordata; class Aves; order Otidiformes; family Otididae; genus Ardeotis; species Ardeotis arabs. Next base: position 174,784 of record JAAGAY010148410.1, read on the forward strand.
TGAGAATTTCACTCAAACCCCATAATTGCCAACTTACAGAAGATGCATCACACTGGATGTTGAAGGTCTGATCCCCAAGTGCTGGAGTACAAGTGTACTTTAGCCCTGAAAAAGAGTTAGAGACACTTATATTAAAAACAAAACTACATAAAAACTGATTTCAGGAGTTCAGTGTTTCCTTTGTTGAAAAATATTCCCTTCTTGACAGAAAATATGATTTATTCTGGGTAATGCTCAGCTAGCGTTATTACAAAGTGGCCAGAGGGAAGGGAGTTGCCCATCTTGTTTGTATCATCTTGAAATGATGTAGCATCACTCACTCACGCTCCAGTCATTACAGGGTTGTCTCAAAACACTACAAACAACAGTGGGTTTTGCTATTTGTTGTCCTCTTTATAAATAGATGTAGAAAAAGTGTCACAATTAAAACGTTCTCTATGTAGACATAGATAACAAACCAAATCCCAGTTTGTTGCATCACTTCGGCTCCATCAAAGCAAATCACCGACTGCTGTGTCCCAGCCCAGGCAACAGCTGATGGTGCCAATTTAACCATGGGGTCAGGCAATCTGCGCTGAGAAAGTAGTTTCTTGAACGTGGTAGTTCTAAGAACAGGCTATCTAAGTAAATTGGGAAGTGAGGACAGAATTTAAACCATAGTGTCTATTAACAATATCAGAAATCCTGTTACCTCAGGAGCATGGTTACTGGTTTGATCTTAAATTACAGGTAGGATCAATTTTCATTATGAAAGTAATTCTGCATAATGTTTGAAATGAAGAGTTTTACATTTTGTGAACTAGTCAACAAAACCCACCCAAATAATGCAATATGAAATAATTACGGATATGCTATATAATTGTTGCATTAAATTCCTAAACTGGCTCTGATGTTACTTGAAGCTCGGTAGGAAAACTAATACAAGTCTCTGAGTTTATTTTTCCTGTGTTGTCAGCACATTGCTAGTTAATGAGCTCTACAGTAGGTCAACTGAAAAGTGGTTTCTTCCACACTTATATGTTACTATCAAGCTTTTATTTCCTTTTTCAGCTATTATTTCTACAATACAGGAGCTGTACATATTTTTTATTTATTGTTAAAAATTATTATTTTTTTTTACTCACAATGCAGCTCATTTTGAGAGGTTATTCTTATTTTATGACTGTTCTATCTTATATCTCAAATGCCATAGCGAAGCAAAGCTGCTTCCTAGTTAAAAAAAAACCTATACACCTTGCCAATTTTTACTAAATGTGCTTTTTATCTCAAATGTGTGGACCAGAAAGCACGCTTGTGCGTGAGCAGCCTTTCCAGGGAAACGGCTATTATTCTGGGAGTCATCCCAAAGGAAGCTCTGCACCCACTGGGAGCTGGCAATGGTGGTGGCGAGGAGCCTGCCGGCAGCACCAGACTCCAAAGGCCACCAACCATGGTCTGAGGTCAGATCCTGAGTGTGGGCTGTACAGAGCCAGCTACATTGAGTAAAAGGAACTGGCCTTGGCCAGGGAAAAAATATAGTAAAAATCAATGTAATCTATTTTTATTTTTTAATTCCATCCTATCCACAGTCTAAAGCAAAGATTTCTTTGGCTGTCTGAAACCCAATAATCCATCTCTTACTTCAGGATCAAGCGTGGCTTGTTCTGGGTTCCTCCATAATCAGCCGCAAGCTACTGAGAACAGAGTCAAACAGAGATGATGGGCAAAGCATCATGAGTGGAGGTCAACAGGTTACACAGATACATAAAACTTAAATTATCAGGAATACACATCAAAAGGGAGACCGTGTGGCACTGATCCTTTCCAACATGCTGGGTAAAAACTACTTCTACTGCTTTTATGGCTTCTCTTTTTTTTTTTTCAATTTAAACAAGCGGAAGTATAATCTGACAGCAAGCACCACAGCCCAGTACCACCAGCTCTTGGGCTTCTGTCGATGGCAACGAGCAACCTAAGCTTGCTTCAGAAAGAGCTTAAACCCCACCATCACTAAAGCAGCTATAACACAGTCACTACAGCATCTTCAAAACAAAGTGGCCAAAAAAGCTGTATACTGCCCCAGAAAGTAGTCCACACAAGGCTATGTTTCCCATCAAGAAACTTGAAAAAAATGAAATGAACTTTCAATGAAATTTTAATAGTTATGTACTTTCTGCATATGAGTGACAGCAGAATTTGGATCACTGTCTATACTTTTAAAGGCAAAGGTTTGAATAATGCATGCAAGGTAGGAATTAAATAGTTGTCTTCTGTAGGAGGAGATGGAGCCACACTCTCGTATTCCTTTAGTTTCCTAGTCATTAGATTTATAAGCTGCTCCTCACTAGCTCATGAATATTAGAAGAATATGACAGTGAAATATATTGTAATTGAAAGAATATTAATTAAGGTTCATCTCATATTCCATGGCTCTCTGTAATATCACCTGAAAAAGAGTCATTATACAAAGCTGGAAAGTCATGCTTTATTCAGGACAGTGTTATCTTTTTAAGCAGATGTGAAGTTATTAATTTAAAACAGTAAAACAGTTCAAAACCTGTATTCTTCATTGTTTTAGGTATTAAGAAAAGCTGTTACTCACTTAAGCGATCAAGATTTTACTTTTTTCTTTTCAGTGAACAGGAACTGTGGGTTCTTCATGGTCATAACTTTCCTCCTTAGAAATCAGTGCCGAGAGCAGGACATGTAAATTCTATCTCCAGCACCCCCTGCACAAACGGGTAATAAGCACCCAACACAGCCCATGTTCTTTAGGGTTTCTGATCCTTTGCACTACACCATATCAGTTTCTCATGCCAGCGCCAATCACACTTTACTGCAAATGAACACGACTGAAAAGCTGCATAATTTATTTCTTCTGATTCTCTTTGCTCATAAATGCCTATTTAAACACTCCAGGGATCATCCACTCAAACACGTTAGCAAGCTCTGTATCACGGTGTTTTCCAGACCTGTAGCTTAAGATTCCTCTTTCTATGATCTTACGGAAGCTAATCCTATATTTTTGGGGACTGCTAGTTTCAATTATGGTTAATAGCAAATGCTGTCATTGGTCACGAGAAACTCATGGCTCCATTCTGCTTTTTGAGGTGTTGTAGAGATAAAAGACATTTCTATTTCAGTGATGAGGCAGCTGAGATTTCAATGAAAAACTGATAATGAGTCATGGTTCTTAGTCTATTTACCACAAACTTTAAAATTATTAATATAAGGATGGTTTAATGATAATATTGCTCTGTTATTTGCTAGAAATTAGGCTGGACATCGTTCTCTGCAGTAGGGACAGCTTCAAAATTCAGCAGTCATCACAGTTATATTAAGAAAAATTGCAAAAGCTGAGATTAAATATAGAACTTTAGAGAGAGTAGAGTTAGGAGGCATAGTGAAGGTTTTCAATACAAAACAAAAAGCAATTTTTTTTTCCTCATCTGTTTTATCACTTGGGCTGACAAAACACCAGTTTCCTAAAGATAACATCATGATGAATTTGTATAGATTAAACCCAGAAATAAATACTCTATATTCTTTATTATTACAACTTTTAGTGTTTCTACTATTTTATACTCTGATTATGTATTAAATAGAAGTATAGGATTTTCTTGAAAATGTATTATTTTTGAAACCTTATTCTAGCATTAGTGTGGATTTATTCTTAAAATTCTGCATTTAATTAGCAGTGGAAATTTATTTGTTCGATAGGAAACTTTCCATTAAACTTTAGGAATGAATGTGTTTTCTTATATAGACTGCAAAATTCACTTTAATGCTAATTCTGGTTATATTCTTGGAATGATTGTGAATTAATGGCCTATGAACTGAATAAATAAGTCTGAGTTTGCTAGGCTGTGAACAAATAATGCAGCCTACAATACCATCATCATCATCCCCGTTCTAAAGCAGTCTATTGAGTACCGTCAGGGTTGAAAGATCATGGCAACACTGAGACACTCCAATCTTTTGATTTATTTGCTGTATTTTTTTACTCAAAATTGTTCCAAACCCCACTCAAACTGGTAGTAAGATGTCAGAGGCCCTACAACTTATTTTACCAAACTCTGGGCATGGCTTTCCTTACTATTTTCTGTCCACTTTTAGTTTGGCTCTTCTGCAAAACTTTTGGTCTTCAGATTAACTTGAACAGTCACTGTGAAGACAGAAAAATA